>JBBYHK010503713.1:38350-64947 GCA_038382065.1 Adansonia grandidieri | reverse complement strand
TTTATCTTTCCATCGAATCAAATTAGCTAAAGGTGTGCGTTCATGAGCCCATGCTAAAGTTTCAATCAATTCTTGCCGATATCCGTGCCAAGAAATTAAGAACATAAAATATTTAAATAGTAAAAAATATTAATTTAATTGGAATTATTAATTGGGTAATTGTTAGACTTTGTTTTTTGCGCTTTTCAGATGGTAAATATTTCTCAAAACATGGTGTCTGAATCAAACCCATGTTAGAATTGAAATTGAGATACTGATGCCAAGATCGAACTCTCCATGAGATTCATAGTTGCATTACTTATAGCTTTCTTGTTCGTAGATAAAGCTAGTTCTGATGACATGGATTATTTATATCTATATATATGAACAAAAAAAGGATTTCATTTTTATTCTTTTCTATTCTTTATTGTTATTCTTTCTTTTTCATTCTTATTCTTCTTTCGAATCTGAAAAAACCAAGAATGGGGGCTTAAACTAAAAATGGTAAAGGATAAATAGATATTTTTAGGTTGCAAAGCTTTAGGACTTCTTGCTAAATACTTTTCGAATATCTGCAAGAAAAAATATATGATTCCTTGATTCTTTCTCTTGTTTGCAAAGAAAACATACTTCATCGATGTTCATTCCCCAAGCAAAAGTCTCTCTTTATTTGGTAATCTATTTATAATTGCCAACCAATAGATTGAAGAGTGCCTCGGCACATTGAATTTGCACCAAACAACCTCGTTGCCATGATACTTTATCAGCTCGAGGTCTAATGGAGCTCTACATAGTTGCAACAGAATAAGTTTCCCTTTGGAGAGGCCAAATTAGTCTTGAAGCATCTCATGAAATGATGCTTGAAGTAATTGGAGGAAGATTTTGTAATTTGACGAAGCTGCAAAATCTTCCTCCAATTCCAGCTGTTGCCATTGTGGATAGAAATAAGCCAAAAATCTCCACCCTTTAGTATATAAGCTTGAATCCATGATATCCTATTGTCGAAATTTACCACGCAAGTGCATGTATCACAACAAGTGATATAGTGATAAAGTTGAGTGTCGATCCCATTAGGAATTGATACTAATTTTGTTAAATACTAAAATTAAAACAACTTAATCTTATTCAAACAATTGATTAAAAATTAATAATAATAATAATAATAATAATAATAATAATAATAATAATAAATAGAATCTTAGGATTACAATTTCTTTCAACACTTTATTTGGATAAAACCTTATTCTCTTATTTTGACTAATAATAATGAGTTGTTAACCTAAAGTTCTAATTTATTTATAAGTATCTTCCGATGGTCTTATAAAAATATCTCTCTTAATCAATTTACTATATTCCTATGCAAATTGAATTAAAAGAAACTCATTAAGCCTAGACTCTAATTTTGTTACATATGGCATGCTCGTATATTCCTATCTAACATGCAAATTAATTCATTCTAATAAATGAATATGAAATATATGTCATTCAATCCAGGTCTAAATACAAAATTTCCTTTTCCAAGTTCATTAAGGTTACCAAATCAATCTAATTGGTGATCAGGCAATTAGAAACATTAAGAACGAGATTGAACAAATAACTCAAATATCATTAAATCAAGAAAAGAAAAGAAAATAATTCAAATTACATGTTGAGTTCCATTGCAATCCTAAAAAAAAGTCTAGTTCATAATAAATATATAAAATATAAAACCAAGGAGTTTCACCATCATAAATAATATAAGAAAGATAAAAAGAGTAAAGAGAAAGTGAAAACTAAGATTGGTCGGATCTTTGATCTTCAAATTTCTCCAAAATCTCTGTAGCTTTTTAAATATTACGGTGGCTTCGTTCCTCTTCCAAGAACCAGAGAAAAATAAAACTATAGAATATCTGGGATTGTCTCTATATGTCTAAGTCTAATCCTAGGATTCATATTTATAGGCAAAACCTTGAAGGTAAAAACTTAGTCTCCAAGTAGCTTGAACATATTATTTTTGGAAATTGCCAAACTTAATCACTTTCTTTGATTGAGTTCACTTTACTTTTTAATTAAGTTGTTGTACTTTTGGAAACTTCTTTGGACTTCAACCTACAAAAATATGAAAATTATTTAAATAACTAAGTAATTAAAATATAAGGAAAATAAATAACACTAAATTAAAAACTACTAAAAATAAATAAAATAATACTACTATAAACAAAATTTAAATTAAAATCTCTACCACTTAGCTAATTTAATATGAATAATTAGATTAAATAACTCTATTTTATAGAGTTATCATATCCAAAGAGAACCTCTATTCATTAAAATAGACCACAGGTTTCTAATAATACATGCCTGATTCTAGGAAAATATGCATGTGATCCTAAAACCCCCCTTCTGACTTTGGCATACAACTTTCTCCCAATTCACTTTTGCTCCCCTAACTTGACCTTCTATGTCAGTCTGTAAGAAATTCATAAGACACTGCTTAGAGAGTAAGAAATTTCTACACCAGTAATTTTGCAGATTGATAATAACTGACTGCATCAATTGCAATCTGCTTGTATAAGATAATGTTTTGTATTCCAAGCATTAACTTTATCTTTTACTCTGTTGATTAGAGTCTTGTAGTCTTTTATTATAATTTCCTTATAACCAATGGAACACCAAAATATCTAACAGGCAAAAAACCAATTTTAAATCCTATAGCCTCTCGAATTTTCCCCTAACTCTTATCTAGAAATTTTACTAGAGAAGAAATCACTCTTTAGATTGTTGAGCTCCAAACTTGAGAATGAGTAAAACTAGTCAAGAACAAGTTGAACAACTTCAAGAGAATCCAAGTTTCCTTTTTTGAAGATCAGTAGATCATTTACAAAACTAGATGTGTTACTTACATTTAGGTGAAAAAAGAATACTCCATACTTGGTTGTAGCCTCTAAGAGCTAAGAAAGGACATTCATGGCAAGAATAAACAAATAAGGAGAAAGTGGATCTCTCTGCTTGATTCCTTTTACTCCTTGAAAATATCCCATCGGCCCTTAATTAGAAGTTATAAAAAATCTTGAAGTTATGAGATAGCCTCTAACCCAGAGAACAAATTGCTTAGGAACCTGTATTGTTTCAAGAACATCCAAAATAAATTTCCAACTAAGGGAATCAAAAGCTTTTTGCAAGTCCACCTTTATGACATATCGAGAGAGAGAGGTCCTCTTATACCCTCTAACCAACTCCTAAGCTAACAAAATATTGTCAGTTATGCTTTCACCAGAGATAAATGCACTCTGATTTCCACTGACTCTTAAAGAAAGACAAGACTTGAGCTATTGGCAAGAATCTTAGAAAAACATTTGTAGATCACAGTATGACATGAGATAGGCCTGAAGTTCTTCATTTAGATTGGGGCACTTAGAAACCAAAGCAATAGCAATAAAATTGAAAGTAGAGTGCATGAAACTTGTTTGAAAAATGAAAAAAGTTATAGCAATCACCTTATCGCCAATAATGGGCTAAGCAAATTTGAAAAAATTAGCTAAATAGCTATCAAGACGTTGGTTTTATCACTGTTAAGTGAAAACATAGAAGCCCTTTATCTCCTTCCTTGTTGTTGGCCTTAACTTTTCTTTTTTTCTTTCATGATCCACTTAGGGGAGCAACTAAACCAATAATTCTTAAGAATAACCAGTTAAGTTTTGGTCTTTAAACCCCATCAGCTTTTAAAAAATGACATAGTTGCTTCAATAATTTATGGGAAAGAATCAAGTTTGTTTTCAGAATCAACATACAGCACTTTTATAAAGTTTTTACTTTATTTAGCCATGACCATTATGAAGAAATACTTAGTATTCTAGTCGCCTTATTATAGCAATTGAATACGAGATTTTTGTCAAAAAAAACTTTCCTCATCTTTAACCAAGCTAGTAAGCTCCATGGTAAGGGCTTATTGTCTTGCCCATAAACTTTCATCTACTGGATTTTCCAATATAAACAACTGAACTTCATCCAGCACTTTTTTTTTCTTCTTAACACTTTCTAAAATAGAACCAAACTTAGCATTATTAAATTCTCTAAGTTTGGATTTCAATCTCTTTAACTTTATGTGAAGAATAGTCATTGGGTTTCTTGTAATAGGCTTCTTCCATGAATGCTAAACATTTCCCATAAATTTAGCATACTTAGTCTAATAGTTAAAAAACTTGAAAGCCCTAAGAGGTGATTAACTCAACAATGAAGTCTTGATCATTGCAGCACAATGATTTGACACAGTTGGGGCAACAAGTTTAACCAAAGAATTAGGAAAATATACATGTCAATAATCATTTATCAACACCCTATCCAACTTTTTTGAAAAATGATCCATCTGATGATTTGACCAGGTAAACAAAGGACTACAATATGCATAATCTTGTAAACCATTTTACTCTAAACAAATTTAAAAATCCCTCATATTAGAGTTTACTCTTTGAGAACCATTAAAATTTGAGCTTTCAAAAGGCTGTGCAATGACATTAAAGTCACCAGCAAGTAATCGAGCCATCTTTTGAAGCTTTTCACTGAAAGAATGAATAAACACCCATAAGTTTTTCCTTATTCTCTTATCATTTCTCTTGTATATGGCTGTCAAACAAAATTTCTTAGATTCATGGGTGAATTGGCAAGTAATGGACATATCTGTCATCTTTATCATTTTAACCTCTAAATCTTCCTTACAAACCATCTAAATTCTCTCATTTGCTTTAATAATGTAATTATGAAATAATTTCCAGCTTCTAAAATGTTTATCATCAATAGGTTGTAGCTTTCAAAACTAAACTCTAGTTTCAATTAAATAAACAATATCAATTAGAACAAATCTAATTCTACTAGCAACCTACAGTTACGTAAGAGGACAATTAAGTCCTTTTACATTCCAAACAAGAATATTCATCAATGATGAGGGTCAGGAAACAACCTAAAGCAAATGAACCTACCTTGTCTCTGGCTTTCCCTTTATCTATTGGACCTTTTTTTTTAGCTTTCAAGTTTCTCAATAAGCAATTTGGCCTATCATATTGAAGTGCCTCTAGTGGTCTTATCACATTGAGGTGCTTTTAGTAGTCTTTCACAATTTGGTTCTTCAATACAATCATTTTTACCTAAAGAAGCAGCCTTGAGAATTGCAAATCTATTCCCTGAACCCATGGTTCTAGTCGATGATGAAGATTCTTTCTCATGTGCTGAAGGTTATAAGAGTTCAGTGTTATTAACCTTTATAAGTTTGCATGATTCTTCGTCAATGTCTTGTGTCCCATGATCAATTTTCTTAGGGATCCAAACTTTAACAGGTGCTTGATTTGGCTTACTCGGACATGACCTATCAGAATGCCCAAAAATACAACATTTCATACACTTAGGATGAATCCATAGAGCTTCTACTAGAATTGAGATGAGTTCTCCATCTTGAAGCTCTACCTCAGCAAACTCTAGCAAATCATTCCCTACTTCAATCTTAACATAAACTTTTGCATAAGCAAGCCTTTGTTTACTAGCAGTTATCATATCCATATAAAGAGGTGAACCAATTGCAGTTGCCATGTAGCTCAAACCTCTCATCGTATACCGCTCCAACAGAACATTGCTCAAACGAATCCAAAGAGGGATTTTGCCCATATTAAAGCTCATAGTGCTCATTCTAAGTTCTAGTCTTCTAATAATGATAGGATTATTTTGGATGTGCCATGGCCTATGTTTTAGAACCAATCTCTAGTCCTCAAGTAAGAAAATTGAATGACATAGAGATTTCCACTTGCAAGTTTAATTTGAACATCTCTTTGCTTCTTCCAAAATAGATTGACCATTTTATGAAATAAGCTAAAGTTTGGGGCCTTCTTAATAAATTATGCTATTAGTGAATTCCTCCATTCCTTCTTCAAAAACATCATTTGGAGGTTTAACAATGATTTTCCCTTTAATTTTTAATGGCGAAAAAAATCCATAGCTTGGCTCTTTGTTGCAATGAATAGCTTCCTCTAATCGACAATTGCCATCTCATCAGAATTAGCTACAACTAAACCCACTTTTTTCTTTTCGCCTATCCTATCTCCCAATTTCTCCAGCATCCTTTAATCCTTTCCAATGAATCCATATGAGAAATCACCAGTAACAACCTAGTTAAAGGTTCTTTTTTGTGAATTAGTACCTTGACGTCAAGAGTAATGCTTTAAGGAGGTTGAAAAATTGTTTCAAACTTACCAATACCCAAAACCAAATGAAAAATCAATAAAATAACCCAAAGAATCAAAGAATGAAATTGCAAGAAAGATATCAAAAGAGACAAATTATGAATCGAATTGAAAAAAAATTGCCTAAGAAAAATAAAATCCAGCAAGAAAATCCTCGGTTCAGGAAAACCATGCTAAAGTGAGCTGAAAGTGTTTTCTTAACGTGTGCCAAATCTAATTTAAGTGAGTTTTAATCTTAATTCTAAAAAATTTGGACCGTTTCTCGATTTATGCGTGTCATCCTTATGCTGGGGCCATGCTAATTTTCTCTATATTGTTCCAATTTTATCGGATGTCCCTCAAGAGATATTATAAACTTATTTTTGCATAACATTGCCATATCATATTTTTTTATTGTCAAAAAATAAGAAAATTTTGAAATATAAAAATTAAGAGTATTAGATGCTTAAAAAAAATTGAAAACAACTTCATTTTATATATCTAAAAAGAATCGAAAAATTGAGATGAAAGAAGAATCATCCATTTATTGTTTAATTTTCTTATTTTTAAATTGTTTATAAATTACTACTAAATTCAATCCAATCCTTTGTTTAGTTAATTTATATAATTATCAATAATATTTTATAAATTTAACATTTATAATCCTTAGTTGTAATTTTTTATATATATAACAAATTAACTAATGAAATGTTCCGAGAGAGAGAGAGTGACGAATGAAGATTCTAAAAATTTTCTCACATTGTTTGTTGGTGCTCCATGCTTTTTTTGCCCTATTTGTGATTTGACATCACAATTAACCAAAATTGACTAATGCCTTTCAAGTCCGCCTTCTGTACGTTTAAAAGCCCAAAGACCCCTCATTGGCGGACTCCATTCCCCTTTGTTAATCCCAGTTCAATCCCCTCCTCGCGCACGCCCGACCGCGCTTTAACCGGCACCTCCGGTCACCTCTCCCCTCTTTAGTCACCTAACCGGTCACCCCTCCAACCTTTCCACTTCCTCAACCGGTTCTCAGTTGTGTTCGCACTTTAGTCTTAGTTAAAGACTTTAAAGCTAATTTTTTACCTAATTGAGACCAATGAGGTGTCGGAATGTTATTGGTTGAAAAATGGGATACGAATGCCTTTTTGGAAACAAATTAAGGGTATTTAAGGGAAAACGGAAGATTTCCTTGAGTTACAAAAGCCAATGAAACCCTGCCAGCTCAGCTTTTACTTCGAATTCTCCGGTAAGAAAAGTTGCAGTCGATAGCTACTTTTTTATTTTCGAAAATATAACCGTCATGTAAGGTGAATTTAGGTTGAATTTCGAAGGAATTTGACAAAGGACAAGGTTAAATTATTACACAACAAATTAGGTTGTCTGTCAAAGGGTTGTCCTGGTTAGGACACCCAAACCAATCATGCCATGCCACGTCAAAATGCGGAAGATGGCATGCTTTCAGAATTGACAAAATTAACCTTAACTTTATTTTTTAGTAGCAAGGGTTTTTCTGATGTTATGACGCGTTACTATTTGATTGGCCAGGAGGAATATTCAAAGCTACACTCAATTAACATCATTTCAGTGCGTTTGCATTTTTTTTTCCTCCTTCTTTTTATTGGATTTATCTGGAAAAAAGTAAAGAAATTCTTCAAAAACTCATTAATGGTTTTTTATTTAATTGTTTTGGGTTTTTGTATTTTTTTTCATGGAAGAAAAAGCATGGTAACATAGGAAATATAGATGGGAAGAAGAAGAAGAAGAATCAGCAGCTATATTCTCTCAAAACTCTCTCTCTCTCTCTCTCTCTCTCTCTCTCTCTCTCTCTCTAACTTAAACCCAAAAAAATAAAAAATCGAATTAAAGACCAAAATTATTTCTTCACTTTTGAAGATATATCTCGAACACCCAGTTTTTTTTTCCAAGTAGATCTGTGAAATCCTCTTCTTTTTATTGGGTTCTTACAACGGAGGATGGATTCTTAAACTGGTAAGTTTTTTTTTTCTTTCTAACTTAAAAACTGTGTATTGACATTTCTATGTTGTTTTGATGTAATGAGTGGGATGATCATATGCAAAGAAAGATCTTGTTCACAGGGCTTGTCTCGTTTTGTCTTTGTTTTCGCTTTCTTTTTTAGCTAAAATTTTGATTATATTTGCACCAGCGTCAGATCTTTTATCTGTTTCTTTTCCTCTCGGTGATGCTTTTATTTTAAAAAATATATATTATTTTGATAGTGGTGACCATTGGCAGATTTGTTTCAAGATCCTTTGATCATAATATGGTGAGTGTTTTAAATTATTTTTAAAAAAATTATTTAGCCCATGGCTATGTTTTTTATCTTTTTCTTTATTTTATTTTATTTTATTTTTTTTGGTTTACTGGGAATAACTAAATGGAAGTTGAGAAAGAAAATGGAGGATTTTATTTAATTTTCATTTTAATAAAGCTGGTTTTAAGCTAAAAAGGATAAGGGTTCTATTTTTAAACGTTTGGAACCTTTGAAGATGAGAGCCTTAGAAATTCTTTTTGCGGTGAGGCTGCCAAATAGGCCCTTATTATCGTGTGTGTGTGTTTTTTTTTTTCTTCCCTATATTCTTTTCTTAGTACTCTAATTTTGTTTAATTTCAACTAATAGTAAAAATAAACCTTTCATTTTTCTAAATTTTTTAGTTAAGAGTTTTTATGTTTTAATCTAGGCTATTACATCTGAAAGTGTGGGAAAATATGTTGTAATTATATTTTCTTCCAAAGTAAAAATAATTTTATTTTATTTCCTTGGGGTATGTTTTTGTTTTCCTTTTCCCTATGATGATCTATTAGGATGTTAAATACTTTATAATTATTTATATCCTTAATGTCACTTTTGTTCTAAATCTAAATTTAATTTTTCCATTATATTCTGGTTGATATTTCCTTTGATAAACTGAGTAAATCTAAATCTAAACATGTTGTTTTCTTGAAATCCCAAGTGGGTTTATTTTTTTTTTTTTTTTTACTATTTTTATTGGTTTTTTTCCCAATATCTTATGGAATATTTGATAGTATATATGAAGTTGACTTTCTTCCACAGGTTCATTCTAATGGGTGCTGTTTCTAAATCTCAGTTGGATTTTCATCAAATGAAAGCATGTGCTGTGGATCGGAGCGGTTAAAGCACGCGACGACGAATCTGACAACATCTGATATTTCTTTTGAAGATAGCAGACATCCTAGTGTAGAAATGAATCACTTGACTGTAGAGACTGAAGATACGTTTGCAAGCTTGCTTGAGCTTGCTGCTAATAATGATGTGGAAAGCTTTAAACGATCCATTGAACGTGATCCTTCTGTTGTTGATGAGGTTGGGCTGTGGTACAGTCGTCAGAAGGGTTCGAAGCAGATGGTTAATGAGGAGATAACCCCTTTGATGGTTGCTGCTACGTATGGTAGCATCGATGTGATTAAACTGATCCTTTCTTCGTCAGATGCTGATGTTAATCGGGTGTGTGGCCACGAGAAAAGCACTGCCCTTCATTGTGCTGCCTCTGGTGGGGCTGTGAATGCTGTTGACGTTGTGAAGCTGCTTTTAGCAGCTGGTGCTGATGCAAACATGGTTGATGCGAATGGTCTTCGTCCTGTTGCTGTTATTGTTGTTCCTCCGAAGCTTCAAGCTGTGAAACTAACTCTTGAAGAACTCCTTGCAACTGAGAGTTCTGTTTTTGAGCAGAATTTAAGGGTGACAACAGCTGTTGCAAACTCCGATTCTCTATCGCCATCTCAGGAAAATGGTTCACCTTCCTCTTGTTCAGATTCGCCTACAAAGTCGAAATTGACTGCTGCTTCTGTTTCTTCAACATCGGAGAAGAAAGAATACCCAATGGATCCGTCTCTTCCAGACATCAAGAACAGCATCTATTCAACTGATGAGTTCAGGATGTATTCATTCAAGGTGCGGCCCTGTTCACGTGCCTACTCCCATGATTGGACGGAGTGTCCGTTTGTTCACCCGGGGGAGAATGCTCGAAGGAGGGATCCTAGGAAGTTCCATTACAGCTGTGTCCCTTGCCCTGATTTTCGCAAGGGGGCTTGTAGGCGTGGAGATATGTGTGAGTATGCTCATGGCGTGTTTGAATGCTGGCTACATCCTGCCCAATACCGAACCCGGCTGTGCAAAGATGGCACTAATTGTGCAAGGAGAGTCTGCTTCTTTGCTCATACTTCGGAGGAACTCCGACCTCTGTACGTTTCCACTGGCTCTGCTGTTCCATCTCCACGTTCAAGTACTTCTGCTGCTACAGCAATGGATTTCGCCACTGCCTTGAGTCTCATGCCTGGATCACCATCATCCGTGCCTGTTATGTCTCCATCACCATTCACACCACCCATGTCCCCATCTGCTAATGGAATGTCGCATTCTAATGTTGCCTGGCCACAGCCTAACGTTCCAGCCTTGCATCTTCCAGGGAGTAATCTTCAGTCTAGTCGACTGAGATCTTCTCTTAATGCAAGAGACATTCCTGCTGAAGACTTCAACTTGCTGCCGGATTTTGGTGTGCAGCAACAACAGCTATTAAATGAGTTTTCTAGCCTCGCTCAGCCATCTATGAGTTCTAATTCTTTGAACCGATCTGGTCGATTGAAGACCCTGACCCCCTCAAATCTTGATGATCTCTTTTCTGTCGAGAGTTCATCTCCGCGATACGCTGATCAAGCATTGGCAGCTGCCGTTTTCTCTCCAACCCATAAGTCTGCTGTTCTCAATCAATTTCAGCAGCAGCAAAGCATGCTATCGCCTATAAATACTAATTTTTCTCCAAAAACCATCGAGCATCCCCTATTGCAGGCTTCTCTATCTGGTAGGATGTCTCCCCGAAATGTGGAACCTATCTCTCCGATGAGCTCTAGGGTTTCAATGTTAGCTCAACTCGAGAAGCAACAACAATTTCGTGGGCTAAGCTCTAGAGAGCTTGGCTGTGGCTCTGCTGCCGTTGTCGGTTCCCCGGTAAATTCTTGGTCAAAATGGGGATCCTCCAACGGGAAGCCAGACTGGGCTGTAACCACAGATGAACTAGGCAAGCATCGCAGGTCATCTTCATTCGAGCTTGGCAATGGAGACGAGCCTGATTTATCATGGGTTCAATCCCTTGTTAAAGAATCTCCCACCGAGATCAAAGAGAAAACGTCAGTCCCCGTCTCGGGTGTTTCACCTAATGCTTCTTTCGTAAGTGAGGGTTCTAACATGAACCCGCAAGTTGATCCCCTCGATCACGCTGTGTTGGGAGCATGGCTCGAGCAAATGCAGCTTGATCAGCTTGTGGCTCAGCAAAACTGAAACGAGTTTTTCACTGAGCCCTGAGGTAGAGACAACGACGACAACAACAACAACAAAAAAGGTTTTGGTATATATAGCATTTGTATTTTTTTGGGATTCTGTTGGTGATGAACATGGAAGGTAAGGGGAAAAGATTCATTTTTCATCATTTATTATTACAACAAAGCAGTTCAAGGGAAAAAAAAAGGTTGAGTATAAATTCTGGGTTTAGATTAAACAAATTATGCCCAGTTTTAGGTGTTCTTTCCTCCAATATTTCGATATTAGATTTCTATTGCTGTCATCCTATTTTAATTTTTTTTTTTCGCCTTTCTTTTTTTCAATGATGAGCGACTTTGTTCGATGGCAATGAAAACTAAAAGATCCTATGTTTCCTTCAAGTTCAAGACTTTTCTTCTTCTTATTATTATTATCATCTTTGTGAGAAATCTTCTGAAATGAAGATGGATCATGAAGCTTCTCATCTCAAGAATATGATGGTTTTCTTTTGGTGGGTTGGGTCAAATTTTTTGGAGAGATTATAAATGTCTTGTAACGTAGTTTGGAATCAATGATGGAAGAATGAGGTAGTGGGGGGATTATGATCCATTGGTGAATGGTGATGATGATGCAACATTCAACTATAGTTTATTGCTTTATTTCCTATACCAATTGCATCATTGTTTCAATGTGTAAAGTTCTTTTCTTTTATTACGTTATTGTTTAATTTCTTTTTTATTGATCCAGATACAGATAATATTGAAACATGATATAAATATATATATTAAAATCTTCAACTTATTAAAATTTATATAAATATAAAAAATTTTAAATATATATATGATACGATAAAAATAAGTAAAAATAACGTGGGTTATGTCTGTCGGTTATTGGAATGTACGTCATGAGATTGAATTCTATATCCCAGTTTAAAAGAAAAAGGCATTTCATAATTATTTCTTAAATCTGATGCTGGGGCTTTGACGTTTCTACTTATGCTTAGGGATGTAATTCTCTCCTAATCTGATCAAACTTAAAATCATTCTCAATGTAATTTTTAAATTTTACAAACGAGTATTGTGTTATTATCAAAATTTTTTTTCGCTACAGGTACCGATGATTTTCATCTTACATGTTATATGTTCGGAAGATTATTTTATATTAGTGTAAAATTAATTACTTTTATTTATTTTCATAATTTCATATGTGATTGATATTTAATAAAAAATCAATCGTGAAATTTAGTAATACAATTGCATTTGTCGTATATGTATAATTTTAAATTAATTCAATATTTATATCATATCAGTTAAAGAATATTATCTTTATATATATATATATATATATATATATATATTTAACTGTTGAGTTTTCTCTTAAACATCAAACAAGTAGTTGAACAAATTTAATTTACATGAAATTTGACATACACGATCTATATAAATAGAGTATAAAATATAACAGTCAAATTAAATAAATATAAATCGTGTAAAAAATAATAAAAACATATAAAACTAAATTAATTTGATCCTAGTACAAATGGATCCATATTTTTTGTGTCTATATACTGAAGCAGAAAGACTTGTTTTACCCTTATATTTCACAAATAATAGCTAAGATTAAGAAATGTGCCTAAGTACTTACTATAGTTATAAGCTTTAAAATCATTTTGGGTACATGGATTTTGAAATAATAGACAAGCGAAGAAAAAGTAGACGGAGTTCAACTTTCGGTGCCTTAGTTGCTCTACGTTTCTTCACAAGTCTTCATTAATCAAATTAAAATCAATTTATAAAAGAACCGGCATATAAAAATGCGTTTATATATATATATATATATATATATAAAGAGATATTTAAGTAAAAAGAAGAAAATTCAATTTGCAACAGTGTGGGCAAAATGATTTTACAATGAGAATTTAGACACTGACTACTTTGCTGTTTAAAAGGATATTGATTTGGACACTCAAGATTTAAACCAACAAAGAGAAAAAAGAAAGTTGGTAATTTCATTTGCTTTCTAGGAAAAGGAAAAATAAATAACAAAAAAAATTGTAGGAAAAAAGAAGAAAAAAGGGTGAAAATTCCTTTTTCATATATTCTTTTGTTATTTTTTTCTTTATTCTCCCACTTAATCAAACAAAAACCTAAGTGGTGGATTCCAATTCCAAATTGAGTAAAATAATCTTACTTTTTCA
Source organism: Adansonia grandidieri (assembly GCA_038382065.1). Lineage (NCBI taxonomy): Eukaryota > Viridiplantae > Streptophyta > Magnoliopsida > Malvales > Malvaceae > Adansonia > Adansonia grandidieri. The sequence goes on along the minus strand of JBBYHK010503713.1, from coordinate 51,293 downwards.
TTTTCAAAGTTTTATTTATATATCGATTTTTATTCTAATTGGTTTATATAATTAATTTTAAGAAATAACATTTTAACATGTTTGAAGTTCGAATTTCAATATATTTATTATTTTTTAAAAAATATTTTATTTATATTTCAATGAAATATATGTAATTTTTTTTGTTGGTATTGAAATATATGTATTTATATGAATATGAATATTAGAAGTTGTTTTCAAATGCAAATTTCACATCAAAACTCTTATTTTAGATTTGTTTTGGATGGTGTGGAGGTAGTAGTTGAGTTTGTTAGGCATTGTGGGGTTTTAGTTTACATTATAGTAAATTGAAAATTTGTCAAAAGATTGCCTCATTAGGTAATCAGAAATGTCCCTCTGTATAAATACATATTAAAACATAAATGTATAAAATATACTAGAATTGGATACATTCATAGAAGTGGGTGAATTTTTTAATTTTGTTTTTTTAAATAAATAACAAATTAAAGAATATTGTTAGCTTTTTTTAAAATGAAAAAGTGGAATTTTTTTCATATAGACATGGGTTTAATTTTCAAATAATAAAATTAAATGTATTGTTTTTTTTTTTATTTTTTTTCATCTTGTTAGTTTAATTTTTTAAATAAATTAAAGAATATTTTTAGTTTTTTTTTGGGTAAAAATAATAGTTTTTTTTTTTTAATAAATGGGTAGTTTTAATATTAAATGAGTAGTTTTTAAATGTAAGTAGGTAATTTTTTAAGAAGTTATTAATTTTCTTAAAAATTATAATAAAAAATTTGAAAGATATTTGTACCTTTATTTTATTATTCGATATTATGACATTAGTTAATCTTTTATATATATTCATCAACAAAATCGGTATCTCTTAACTCGTGACATCAAACTTATTATTTCTTTTAAGATAGTCCAGATATAGATGAATAAAACATTAAATCAAGAAAAAGTTGTTTTAATAAATTATTAGTTGTGGAAAATAAAATATCAAAATTTACAAATATTAAAAATTGTTATTTATCTATCTATGCCATAAATGTGATTCAAGGGGTGTGGAATCTTTTAAAAACTATTTGCAATTACTAATTGAGTCCTTAATCTCACTAAACTTAAATAATTTTAATTTTTTTATTAAAAAAAAGTGATAAATCCTGAATTAAAAAACTTGAGCTGAAAATAATTAATTAAATAACAAAAGAAAAATTGAAAACTAAAATTGAAAAAAAAAACTATGTAATTAAAAACCTTCATTTAAAAAAGTAACTATGAGTGTTCATAAATACAAAGATCAAATGTCTATTATTTTTTATCAAATTCAAGTCAGATGAAATAATAGTGTATTCATATATAACTTTCAGGTTAAACAAGAAAAATAGGCAAAGTGACAATATATTAGTGTATATGACCATAGAAATCTGAACACCACGACGTAGATGAAGGGAAAAAAAAAAAAGAAGCTAAATATGGATTTTTTTTAAAAAAAATAAATGAATAATTTTTTTAAGAAAGGTAATTTTTTAAAAATTATTAAATTAAAATAAAAAAATTTATACCTTTAATTTATTATTTAATATTAAGATTTTATTTAATTTTGTATATAAATAGATTGATATCCCCTTCAAAACATTGCTCATTAGCAGAAAATGTTGCTCTGCTTTCCAATTTTGTTAATTTTTTTAAATGTCTTTTTTTTTTTTGGTGAATAATGAGTGGGTTGAATTATGTTCATATAATTTAATTTATAATGAAAAAGTAGGAATCTCTAACATAAATTTGCAAACCAATAATTTATGGTACTCTATAATATTTAGCCACATTTTGCTGTAGTGAAATGAGGCCTGCTTCATTAGGTAAAGGGAAATTGGCCACAGTACCTGCAAAGCTGCCCCTAAGCCGGATAATAAAATTAGCTCATTGTTAGTCATTTTGCAGCGAAGGGTGGGTAAGGAAGTAGGTGTAAGGGCACTTGTAATTTATTGGACTGAACCGAACGTTTATAAGATTCAGAAAGGACTACCTTTTATTAAGAAAATATTAATCGGTGCTTAGTAGTATCCATATTAAATACGATTTTTTTTAAATAATAATATTTAATTAATATTTATATGTATTCGTTAATCGGATTTTTTTTATCAGCATAAAATTTCTGAAGAAACTAATGAATAGGCCTGGATAACCCCAAGTCATAGATGACATTGGATATCTAAATCTACAGAGATTTTCTGTTAATTTTATCAAAATGAGGAGCAGTTTTTTTTTTTTTTTGTTAATCATCCAAATATTAAATGTTATACTCTTTGGCAATGCTAATGCAATTGTGATTTTCCAAAATCTTTACAAATAAATGCTTGAAGATTTTAAAACTCAAAAGACTTTACAAACTTTGGTAGGCCAATGGTCCTCTTCAATTAGGAAACTGGGGAGGAAAGACTTCTTTTTGAAGTTCTTGTTCTTATAACAGATAATTAAATCTATTTTCCCCATTTTTTAAAATTGGTAGCATTTTTAAGGAATTAGTATTTGTAGTAAAAGATAGTAAATGATTTACTCAGCTAAGTATACTATTATGGCAATGGTAGTTGCACTAACTCTATATTTTCTTTCATGGTTTCATATGAAGAAATTCTGGTTTAATAGCCTTCATTATGAAAGATTTCCAATTACTTATCTCCTATTTTTTGCATGCAATACTAAATTATATCGACCATATTTATATGTACAAAATCCAAATGATAGTTTATGGCAAACATCTTGAAACAATGACCTAAATTGAGATAAAATTTTGAACAAGAACTATAAGAAGTTCGGTAATGGATCAAATTATTTTAAATGATAACATTTATGCTGGCTTTTAGAGATCCTTGTATTTGAGAAGTATAAGGATACTGAGCAAATTGCGAGAAGAATGTTTGACATGATGAGTTTTTAAAGGGATGAGAAGAGGAAAAGATGTTGAATGAAATAGGAGAAATTCAATGATAAATGTGAATTTAACCGTATGAAAGTGCAGGGTGTATGGGGGAAAATAAAAAACTAAAGCAAAGTGATATATTTGCAGTTATCAGTCCCGGAGAAAGCTCCAAGGCCTTCAAGTTTTAAAATGTTTTTGTTAATAAATCTACTGGTAGGTGTTGGATTTTTAATTCTAATAATTAGATATAACAACTCAATTATAAAAAGAAAAAAAATTGTCACTATCCCAACAATAGTGGACAGTACTTTTTCATCAAAAGAACGTCTGTGGTGACACAGTCTTGCTGTTCCCTCCCACCTATCGGATGGGGTTTGGACCTCTACTAGAGCCAGGAGTCTAGCTCAAGGTGACCCAAATTCACAATGGGTTCAGCCCAATGATGGGAGCAATTGAGCCTGGGATGTTGAACCTTGCTCTGAATCATGTTGGGCTTGGCTGCAAGACCATCGCTAATGGTTTTCATTTCGGAATCAAGTTAGAGCCTTTTGTTTGGTTAATACGCTGGGTAGTCTTAAGTACAGAGTAAAAAATTGCTGAAGCATTTTAGTAAGCTCATTCCGAGATGAGTGCTTGCCTATTTCAACTTTCTCATATCCTGTGGTAGCAGAGCGGAGACGGTAAGGGGTTCCCTATCCTTATGCGAATTGAGTGACAGAAGTATTATTTCCTAAAAAGGCCAGGTAACTCATAAAAGATTGATAAAGCAATCCAGATGCCAACATGTCTGTGACCAGATAGTCTGAATAACCAAAAGATGCTCATAACTGCAAACCAAAACCTACGAAATTATTGCTGGATGTTAAATGGTGGCTCTAATTATTAGAAAGTAGTGCCCCATTTGCAGTTTTGCACTATATTACTAAGCTTATTCAAAATGCAGAACATAATATTAAATTTGTAATAACTTGTTTTGATTCAGTAAGAATGGTTACTATTCTACTAACCATACAGTAGGCCGAAATTGCAAAATCAGACAAACCTTGGCACATCATTTTTTGTTTTAATCTACAAGGTGCAAAAATAGGTACAGGGCAAACATCATCTGGATAGTTGATTGAATTAAATGAAGCCAACAGCCGACCTATCAGCAATCGAAAGAGGTTGTCAGCCAAATATGGACGCAGACCCTGAGATGGATTGCAGCCATTGTTGTTGATCCATGCTTAGCAGCTAATGATCGATGCTGCAACAGTTGGAAGTCCCTACTGAACCATGAAATCTGATTAACTAAGAACAATCAATCCCTTTGAGCTTATTAATTACTATTAGAAAACCACTCGTCATTTTCAAGACTAAATTGCAGGTCTTTTAGACCTTGAAGGTAACAAATCAACTTTATCAACTAACGTTCTGGAAAACCCGTTCTTTAGAATTTTGGACCTAGCTGAAATTCCTTAAATATAGTAGAACTCACCTTGATTTTAATGCTATGGCATCCACATAATGTAACACAGTAAGAAAAGAAACAGAGGTAGCAATTATGGAAGAGAGAAAAAAAAAATCCAAGAAGATACTCGTACATAAATTATAAGAAGCCATACGAGTATTCAAAAATTGGAGTGAACATCCAGATTACTAAAAATATTATTGTAATCGAATTTCAACTCAAGCGATCTGGGATATAATCTAAAGAAACGCCCTTATCTAATGCTTCGTGGGAAAGAGATTATCTGCTTAACTGGCAAGGAATTTTGTGTTTACATTCCATGGAATATCGTCACAGTAAGAATAAATAGTAATTCTGACAGTCATTGGAATGCATAGCTTTGAACATAACCATTGTTCCTCTGCATCAACTGCAAATCCTGACAAAGAAAACTATTAACATATTCCAAATTTATATCTTGTATTTAGATCAGAAAATCATTTGGCTGTGCAGAAGGCCACTGGTAATATCCCGTTATGTATGGTGTCCGCACAACAGTAGTAAAAGCACAAACTACATAATAATTAGCAACCTTGATTGGTTTGAGTTTTTGACGAGTCCGTGACCAGTGGGCCACTAGAGATCATATGCAGGGACATGAATTGGAATTATAGATTTTTTTTTTTTGTTATATCATTTATTATAATTATAAACATAACAATGCAAATATCTAGTTGTTACTCTTATGTAAATTCTGGTCATATGTTGTAGGGATGATCAAGAAAATGTCCCTTCAGCCTTCTTTAAACTGCAAAAGTTGGAAAGGACCTCAGAAAGAGACATTGATTTTATGTTAAACGTGAGGTTTCTTTTCAAAAGATTTTTTTTTTTTTTTTTTTTTTTGTTTTTCGGATGATTAAAATCTGCATAATTTGACAGCTTAAAAGTTTCAGTGTTTTAGTTTCTAAAATTAACCACCATCTAATGATTCAAATTAATGAATCTTGCATGCCTTCTTTTCCCCTAAAATAACTTCTAAGTAAATATCAAATGAATCATAATTATTATACTTAGAGTCGTAGACTGACATTTCATGTATTCTTATTGGATTTGTACATTTTATAATATCATAATCGTATTTAAGGTATTTTATATTTATATAAATTTTGATATATTAAAAATTCGTATTATATAGCTTTTGATATATATATATATATATATTCGTATTGTGTTTTAATTATTTTGTTCATGCCATATTCATATAATCGTATTTAATATTTTAGGTTTAATTATGCATAAAAAATTAAAGATTAAGATCAGGGGCATGAATATAGGTCTTCTTACCTCATTGAAATTTCATATTTTTGAAGAATTACTTAAGAAAGGGGTTAGCAGAGGACAGTTTGGAAATAGGCACATCTTGTTTTACTTAACAAATTTTGTTTATTGACTCACTATGAAATTATTCTTTAAAAAAATTACTCAGTATGAATTTTTTTTTTTAATTCTCACCCGTCACATAATTTGTTTTTGTCAACAAAATATAAATATTATTTTTATTCATATTGTGAATGTATTAAAATCTAATATATGATAATATTGGATATAAAAAAGTGAAACATTACCTATAAATAAAATTGTCACATAAAAATCAAATGGAACAAAACAAACAAGGTGGTCTATTTAGAATTTTCCTTTTAAGCTAACAAACAAAGCACATAGACCTAGCAATGGTTTTTCTAAATAAAATAAAAATATTTAATTCCATTTCCATTTCACCTCGTTAATATAATAATTTATATTATTATTAAAGTTATCAATTAATTAATGATAATACAATGAAATTTTACAAAATTATAAAATTAAAAAATTAAATAAAATTTATATCTTTTAATGTTTTATATAATATCTTTCATAAAAAAAATTATATATTTAATTTTAAACAATCACACATTTTCTTAAAAAAATTATGCACTTAAAAACTAACTTAAAAAGTATCTATTATTTACCCACTTTTCTGAAAAATTATACAATTAAAATTATATATTTTTATATTGAGATTTCTTTAAAAATTTTATTTTTTTCAAAAATATATGATCACTCACATATTTAGTGCAATAAAATAAAATAAAATAGAATAATAATGAAGACATCATTTACCAAATTATTATAAATAACTACAACTAAACCCCGGCTATGCTGAGTTTTTAAATCCTTTATGAATTTTAATTATTAATAAAAAAATAATTTTAAATTAAATTTTATTAAGTAATAATTTTTTATTTAAATTTGATATTTAAAATTGGTATTGATTTTAAATCGGTCGGAGACTTAACTTGCATGCAAGTCAATTTCTTTAAACATATTATTTAAAAATAATATAAATAATTTTTAACATTTTACTAAGAGAGTCGGGTATGAATTCTAAATCGACTTATAAATCAACGTGTAAACTATATACATCATTTAAAAATAAACTAAATAAAATCATTTTTTTAAAACCTTTTTACTTAGAAAACGAACTAATTCTTTTAAATACATCATTTAAAAATTAAATAAAAATAAAAAACTTAAATCTAAAAAATTTTAAATAACTTTTTTCAAGCGGGTTAAGTACATATTCTAAATCAGCTAGTATATTATAGTATGACTGTCAACCCCTTTAATAAAAACCTAAAATTAGTTAATAAATAATAATTTTTTTTGAGCAAGTCAATTATAAACATTAAATCAACTTATAAGTTTTTACATCAACAAATTTTTAAAATATATTATTTTAAAATAAAATTAAAATTAAAATCTAAATTAAAAAATAATAACTAAAAATAAAATAAATTTATTTTAATTTTTTTCTAAGCGAATTGAATACCAATCCTACATCGACCTAGATTGCGAACCAACATTGGAATATATAATTTAAAATAAATCTAAACTTAAAGCAAAGGTTAAAAAAATACCAAAAAAAAAAAGAGAGAGAGAGAGAGAGAGAAAAAACCTAAAGGTTTTCCACCTGCCATGTGTTCAACGAAGAACCTGACATGTGTCTAATAAAAACCCCCCAGGGAAGTGTTTCTATACGCTAGAAGTTAAGTTCCGGCTTCACTCGAATAATTTATATTAATATTTTATAAAAATTTTAAAAATATATAATAATATTAAATTTTAATTTTAATTATTTTATAATATTTTTATAATATTTATTTATGTGCCATTTTGAGAGTATTTTTATAAACAATTTTTAAAATATTTATTTTTATATTTAAATATATTATAATATAAATAGAGTTATATAACTCAACGCGAAGAGGTAAATATATTAAATTTTTTATAAATATATAATACATTTGATATAATTATAATATTAAAAGTAATACTAACATGACTACATGTGATATTAAATTGAAAGTTATTTGAATTATCAATTTTACCTTGCAATTTTAAAAATAACATAATATACATCACGAAAAAAATAAAAAAAATAATCAAAACATGACATGACAGAAAATATAATATGAGCACAATATGAATAAAAAAATGCATCAAAATAAAAGTTAAATAAATTACTAATATGTTAAAATTTATATAAATACACAATACCTTATATATGATTATGACATAAAAAATAACACGAACACAATGATATGTAGTATAATTTTGAAAGCTATTTAAATAGTATCAATTAGACTTGATTAAATGATAATAACACAATATGGACAAAATAATTAAAATACAAAACAATACAAAAGAAAACATGACACAATTTCATAAACGTATCAAAATCTATATGAAACGTTTTATTAACGTATCAAAATTTATATAAACATAGGGTTGCTTTGAATTCAATCATGATACAAAAATAATATGACTATAATACAAATAAATAAAAAATATACAAATGTATAAAAATATGATATAAAATAAAAAAATTAAATAAAATTTTGTTAAAAAAAGATTGCCACGCGGCAACCCATGAAGGATTCTTTGGAGTTTACTTTAATATAGTGTAATAGAAATATGTCAATTATACTTTAAATTTTGAATAAACATGATATATATCATAAATACAACATGAAAAAAAATTAAAATATGATATTATATAAAAAATAACTTGAATATGATTTGAATAAAAAATATATAAAAATCTAAATCAAACAAATTACTAACATGTTAAAATTTATATAAATACATAATACTTTATATATATGATTATGATATGATAAATAATAGAAACTCAATGACATGTACATAAATTTGAAAGCTATTTGAATAGTTTTAATTACACTTGATTAAACAATATAAACACAATATGGATAAAATAATTAAAATATGACATAATACTAAAAATAAACATGACACAATTTCACAAACATATCAAAATCTATATGAAACGAATTATTAACATATTAAATTTTATAAAAACAAAAGATTACCTCAAATTCAATCATGATATAAAACTAACACGAATACAATATGAAATGCATAAAAATATTACATAAAAGAATTAAATAAAATTAAAAATATTGCCACGTGGCAACTTTGGGGTTACTTTAAGGGAAAATGCCGAAAAAAATGAACATTAAATTATTAAAAAGACGTCAAAGCAGGAAAAATAATTACATATAAAAAATAATCATTATAAAAATTATTAATAAAAAATATAATTACCTTTTTATTTTTACTTTATTACCGTTCACAGCTTTCCAACAATTTCCTACAGGAAACAGGATGGTCGGTTCCCTCCACTACTTATTATATATAAAATATATAAAATATTATATATATATGTAAAATATTATTTAAAAATAATAAAATATTAAAAATATTTTATATTAAATATTAAATTTATAAAATAAAAATACTATATTAAATCTTGAATTACTATTAAAAAATAATAAAAATTAAAAATATTTTATAATAAATCTCAAATTATATATTTTTTTTAAAATAATTTATATTATATATTATATATTATATATAATAAAAATATTTTATATTAAAAATAATTTATATTAAATTTTGAATTACTATTTAAAATAATAAAAATTAAAAAATATTTTATGTTAAATTTCATTTTATAAATATTTAATATAAAATATTTTATTATTTGTTTAAATAATAATTTGAATTTTAATGTAAAATATTTTTATTTTTTTAAAATAATAATTATAGATTTAATATAAAATATTTTTAATCTTTTATTATTTTAAAACAGTAATTCGAGATTTCATATAAAATATTCTTAATCTTTTATTATTTTTAAATATTATTTTTAATATATATAATTTATATATAATATATATTTGGAGTTGTTTCCCCTACTATAAGAATTGACCCTCCACATATTAGAACATATATCAATATATATATATTGGAATTAAATATATTAGTTTTGGTCATTTACACATTTAGTTATAAACATTTGTATATTCGATTATGGCCACTTGTACATTCAGTTACAGTCATCTATATATTCAGTTATGACATCTTTATATTCAATTATAACCATATGTATATTAAACATGATTGGCATCTCATCAATGTTGGTAATGTATACAATTAGTATTTACTTATCTGACATGATCAAGGGTCATATTGTTTGTGGTGCAATTAGTTTTGGTCATCTGTACATTCACTTTTAGTCATTTGTACATGCAATTTTGGGTATTTGTACATTTATGGTCACTTGTATATTCAATTATAATCATATGTACATTACATGTGGTTGTCATCTCATCAATATTGGTAATATGCATAATTAGTATTTACGTATCTGATATAATTTAGGGTTATGTGGTTTAGGATACAATTAGTTTGGTCAACTGTACATTCAGTTATAGGCACCTGTGCGTTCAGTTATAATCATATGTACATTAGATATGATTGTCATCTTATCAATATTGGTCATATGCACAATTATGTATCTGATACGATTTAGGTTCATATGGTTTAAGGTACGATCAGTTACAATCACTTATGCATTCAGTTACGATCATTCGTACATTCAATTATTATCATATAGATATTACACGTGATTGTCATCTCATCACTGTAGGTAATATGCACAATTAGTGTTTATGTATCTGATACGATTTAGGGTTATATGGTTTCGGGTATAATTAGTTATGGTCATTTGTACATTCAATTATGATCATAGGTACATTATACGTGATTATCATCTCATCAATGTTGGCAATATACATAATTAGTTTTTACTTATTTGATATATTTTAGGGTCATATGGTTTAGGACACAATCAGTTTTGGTCATCCATATATTCAGTTATAGTTATATGTATATTCATTTATTTTAATATATACTTAGATGTCATAAGTTTAGGGTATATGTAATTGAGTTGTATTCATTTTCTAATTCGTTTATCATATGTACTACAATTATAACCATTTGTACATTTAGTATTCAGTATATGTACATTTATTTATGGCTATATATATATTTAGCCAGAGTCACATAATGTATTTTATATATTATATATTATATATAAAATTTAATCTTTTAAAATATATATAATATATGTATTAAATCTCAAATTGTTTAAAAAATAAAAAATATTTTATATTAAATCACAAATTACTATTTAAAAAATAATAAAAATATTGAATTATTTAAAAATAATTCAAAATTTATTATAATATATTTTTAAATTTTTATTATTTTTTAAAAAATAATTTGAGGATTTAATATAAAATATTTTTTATTTTTATTATTTTTAGATAATAATTTAAAATTTTTATTGTATATAATATATAATAAACGTTATATATAATTTATATATAATATATATTATTGTTAATTTTTTAAAAAATAATTTATAATTTAATATACAATATTTTTAATTTTTATTATTTTTAAATAATAATTTAAAATTAATATTATTTTTTATTTTTTATTTTTAATAGTAATTTGAGATTTAATATAATTTAAAATTATTTTGTAATTAGGAATTTCAAATAATATTTTTATTTTATAAATTTGAGATTTAATATAAAATATTTTTAATTTTTTATTATTTTTAAATAATATTTTATATATAATTTATATATAATGTATATTATATATTTTATATATAATAAGTGTAAGGGAACTGACCTCATTCTTGTAAAAAATTGTAGGAAAGGTATGAAAAGTAATAAAATAAAGATAAACAAATTTTATTAATAATCCTAATAATTAGTATTTTTTATTTGTAATTATTTTTCTTCCACTCTTCTTACTAATTTAATGTTTTCTCTTTTTTCGGAATTTCCCTTGCTTTATTATAGTGCAATAGGGCATAGATGGGCATAGATGTTATATGCCCGACCCGATTCAAATACAATAAAACTCCCCAGTCCCTACCTCACCTGATTCATCCCGTCTCCTCCGTTATAATTTCTCTCTATCTCTCTCTCTCTCTCTCTCTCTGTCTCTCTCTCTCTTCTCCAAAGGGGAACCAAAGCAAAGATTGAAAAAAAATATTTTTTTTGAGAGTCAAAAAAAGAAAAATGCTGCAACTGTTTTTCGCGGTGGCTTTCTCGACGGTGCCGTTGACTCTTTACGTGCCGCCGATTCGGAGCCTGAATCTATTCGTCGAGACAATCGAAGATATGCTTCGACAGACAACCTTGTACACACTAAGGGCTTATCCTCGTATCCGCCTCGGTCTTTCTCGGATCTTCCACGCCATTTTTCACTTGTCTAGGTAGATCTTTTCTTTTTATTTTTCGAATCTCTCCCTTGTATATTTCCTTTCTTTCTTTCTTTCTTTTTTCTTTTTTGTCTAAAAGAATTTGTGCGATTGGGATGTTTCGGAGATGATAAGTTTTGGTATACATGAATGTCTGCAAATAACCTGTGATTATTTACCATTTGTCAAATTGGGTTTATCTTAAAAACTCAAAATTATCTGATAAATTCGTCCTTCTTTTAATAGGGCTTTTGTAATTTTGTTTATTGTTTATGCTTGTGATTAAGGAATGAAGCAAATAGATATATATTTTTTTGTTGGTTATTGCTAGTAATTTATTAAGGGCTGAATAAATCTGTTTTATTATTTTAAAAAGAGACAATTTTTTGAGTTTTGTTTTTGGTTAATTTGGAAGGTAATTTATTTATTTTTTAAAAAATTTCAATCCCTTTTCTAATAGTGTTTTAAATATTGATTTTAAAAATTAAGGAAAGAAATCACAAATCATGACGGAAGAAAGGTGAGTTCGATCTCCAATTACAGAATTTTCCTTTTACAAATAATTTTAATTTAACCGTTTTTTTTTTTCTTTGTGATCCACGGATTACCATTTCTTTCAAGGTTTTTCAGTTATTGTTAAAGATGTTGACTTAGTTTTTCCAATGTGATACAGTACATAATGCTCCTTTTCATTGCTTTTTGTTTAATCTTCTTATTACACTTTTAATCCTAATTTACACATAATAATAATAATAAGTGAAATGGAGAAAAAAAAGGAGGCATTATCACTTCATGAATGTTTTATTTTTTTCTTGGTACAATTCATTTATATTTTCCGTTTTACATTTTATGAAGCAGCAAAATTAGGATACCGTAAGTTGTCAACATTAATTGTTAGTTGATTTTTTTAGGTACAAGAGGT
>JBBYHK010503713.1:0-38250 GCA_038382065.1 Adansonia grandidieri | reverse complement strand
TTTCGGAATTAAATTCTGACCATGTGAGTTTTCTAACGTTAATTGTTAGTTGATTTGTTTTTAAGGGATTTGAGGTTTTCGGAATTAAATTCTGACCATGTGAGTTTTCTAACGTTAATTGTTAGTTGATTTGTTTTTAAGGGATTTGAGGTTGTCCGTGAATTGAATTTTCAAAAATTAAATTTTGATCACGTAAATTAAAAATCTAATATTCTACGAGCGAAACAATTTTGATCAACGAAATTAAAAGTCTAATACGATCAAAAGCACAAAGATTGTTGAGCCATTTGGGTTGTAAAAATTTTCAACCTAGGGGCGATGCTAGGGGTAGGCATGGATCTTGGCTCCTAACCCCTCAAGGGTATATTTGTAAATTTATAAGGCTAATTTGGTGTAGGAGGAAAATTTAAAAAAATAATAAACTGATAATTATTAAAAAATAATTTAAAAAATCATAATTATTAAAATTTTTAATAAAAATACTGTAATTACTTGTTTACCTTTATTTTTATTTGTTTTAGCTTGTTTCTTGTATTTTTAAGTTTTCTTATGTAAAAAAATAATGAAAATTTTATTTTTATCCTTCAAACAGTTATATTTTGATTCCGACCTTGAGGACAAAAAATTTTTTGCTTCGGTTTTGTTTCAACCACACACAGTTTGCTGGAAAGCTCAAATGTTGAGCTGAGGAATATGTTGGACAAATACAGAACTTGACAACATCATTTTACGCTTTCAATGGCTATGGTTTAAGGTGTTATTCAATCGAATCAAATTCAAATAGCATAACCTAGCTAAATCAAACTCAAGTAATATAATATAGCAAACAAAAAGAGCTCTTTAATTTTAATTTTAATGATAATTGCATAGGAGCTTATCGAATTTACAGCAAAAGAGAATGGATAGTTAGGGTTTTGTCGGGTTGTTCAAAATGCATTTTCATTTTCTTCCTACCTATTATAATGTTACTCCATATTTAGCATGTAATAAGGTTTCCATTTTCTCATCTTCAAACTATAATCGCCAATCAATATCCCATTCGGGAGTGGAGTTTATTATATGAGCAGTGTTGGAAAAATGATACATATTTGTGAAAAATATATTAAAGAAATATTAATATAAGAAAAAATAATATGTTTGTGAGTCATTTATTTTTTTTAAAATTTAAAAATTTTATTTGATAGTGTATATAAAACATAAAACGGACTCATCGTTGTAAGTAAGATTAAGAACATTTCTCAATTATTATTTTCACAAATTCAATTAATATTGTCACAAATTCAATGTGCGTTTCTTATTTTTTGTTTACTATAATAAATTAATTGATTTGAGATTGAAAGTTCTTTTTTTATATGGTGTTATGGCTTTTTAATTGTTCGTTTATCCTCTTGTTGTGCCATACTATTATCAGGTTTTGGTTATCATTAATTAAAATACTAATAATATTATTAGTATTATTTAAAAAAACATTGAAAATTTCATTATTAAAAGATATAAGCATTCCCTATTTGATGGGTTTAGCTAATTAAATTAGAGGAAATGAAATAATATATATCATCGATAATGCTTTCAAAGCTCGGGATATAATATATGTTTTGATAAAATTATTATTTTTATAAAATTTTAATTAAATTAACAAAAAGATATTTGAATAAAATTGATAATTAAAGTTGCCACTTTATAAAAATTTATTTAATTGCAATTTGATCATTTTTAGTATTAAATTTTAGATCGGGTTCAATTGATTTCAGCATTCGATATTTTCATATTTAAGTTTTTTTGGGCTCATATTTATTCATGTCTAGCTTTCTCAGGTTCAAGCCATTTTAAATTTGAGTTTTTAACTTTTTAATCGAATCGAATTTAGTTTGAGATTTTTTGAACGAGCTTTTAGATTCAAGTTTATTTTGTATGTCCATGTGTGCAAGTTACTAGCATATATATATATATATATGTATAATTTTAGCAATTTTTAATTATTTATTAACTTCTCATATATGTTATAAATTTTATTCTAAATAAGTTTTAATCTAATTTCATTAGTAATAATTTTATTTCTCATTCTGTTTCATCTCAGCGCTATTATTGTTTTTGTATCAAAATTCTAAGTACATATCCTAATATTAATTTAATCTCATCTTTACTATATCAACTTTAGTTACAATAATTAATTTCACTGTTATTACTATTTTTAATCTAATTATCCGTACAAACGGAGTCTAATTAAATTGATTTTTTTTCTTTTGAGTATATTTTTTACACAAAATTATAAGTTTATTTCAAACGCCCATGATTACTTTTGTTTCAGTAATTTTTTAATGCTAAAAACTAATCATATCAACCAAAAACTAATATGCAACTTGCCGTGTCAACCAATTTGCTATAATTTAACAGTAACTATTAAATCAAATCCATATTTTAATGAAAATTAGAACGATTTCATTGTTTCGTCAGGGATTTGAAGTTTTTTAATAATTTTAATTATATTAATAGTAATTTTTATTTAAATATTTTTTAAAATTATAATATATTAAATAATTATATTTTAATATAAAAATTAAATATTTTCAGTTATATTTTTCTCAAAAATAAAAAATTATTATTAAATTAATTTTAAATAAAAAACATAAATTATAAAATAAATTTTCTAAAATCAACTGAAAAGAGTCATAATAAATAAAACTTAAGCGAATTCTTCTTACGAAACATATTTCTCTTTCTTCAATTTTGAAGTTCAAACCAACCAATTACTCTTACTAATATTTCTTTTTTATTCTCAATAGATAAAAGAAATAATTCCAAATATTTTTCACATATTTTTTTTTTCTGTTTTCTTATTGTTTTACAAAATTTAGAAGAATTGAAAACGATCAATAATTATTTTCAAAAAATGAAAAAATCATCCCTAAAAATTTTGGAATGAAATCTTCCTCTAAAACTATCTCTAAAAAGTTTTAAGACAACATTTTATCTCTAATATTATTAAATAAAAAATGATATTCGTCTCAAATACCTCTGAATTCAAGATAAAAATTTTTTTTTACTATCATCTTATTTTGTTTCTAAAAATCTTTCATTTTAAAAGGTTATCATTATTTACTTTGTGATAATAAGTTAAATACAAATAGATGGATATGTCTTATAACAATATATTAAATAAAAATATATAAATATAATTAATATAATATTATATATAAGTTATTCATATTTAAATATATTTTATTTGATTCATCAAAAAAAAAAGAGAAAAACTTTTTGTTTCTCTTTTTATTTTTCTTTCTAAATTGCAAAAGTTACAACGATCATATTCACTTTTGTGATGAGTGTTCGTAACAAAATGTAGGACACATTATGTGTCCTATCCTATTGATAAAGTATTTGGACACGATTACCACGGCATTATTGAAGAATTCATGTAACATATAGTAAATCTCTTCTTTCATTTTTATTTTTTGTTTGAAGTTTATTTCTTTGTGATGCATCGAGGAAAAGATATTACTACCATATTAATCTATCAGAAGAATTGGAGCTCTCAATCTCTCAGACACCACCTGGCTCTGATGCATTTGAAACCTTATCGCTGTCATCCATAGTTTTTTCCATGGCATTCATCGAAGGATCATATTGTTGGACCACCAAAATGGATGAAGTTGTGGAGAAATCCGACGAGGCTAAATAGCTCCCGACGTGGCCTAGTTCAGGACAGTCAGTACTCCTCTCCGTCAACGGCACTGCTGGGGAGGTTCTTCCTGCCAGAAACAGGCTAGAGTTGCTCTTTGATCTCAATGCAGCAATAATGTCGTCTTTGCTTCCCATTGTTATCTCCTCAAGTTTTACAGACTCGTTGCTTTTGCTTAAATTTATGAACTCAGAGAAAATTTCGTTGTCCTTGTCGTATTCAGTTCCAGCATCAGCTTTAGGGTTTAATGCCGTTCCAGGTTTGGGTTTAAATTGAAGGACAGTGAGATTGATTCCGGGATGCTCAGCCATCCTCATTCCATATGCAAGTGCTTCACGATCGTCTTGACCCCCAAAGAATGGCACCAACACCGTGTAGGACACTTCACTGGCAACGACTTGGGTGGTGCCTCCTAGGCCACGGTCCACGAGAATCCCCACAGAGCAAGGGGCATGTCGAAGGACGCGTTGGTTGACTAGATGGAACGAGTGGCCTAAAGACTCCATTGATCCGTCTAGTCTTTGGTGCTTGTGGAATGGCATTATAATAATGGCAACTTGCTTTCGATCTGCACTCATGCAAATGTCTTCATGTATGCTGTTCAAAGCTGAGATTGCAGTCATGGGGCGGACAATGACGCTTCTTAGCTGCTGATAGGCCTCAAATGCGATGACCATTTGATCTTGATCCTCACGTTTCTTGTTCCAAAATGGTAGACCGTTTTTACGGGCCTTGTGAATCATTGAAATGGCTGATGATCGTTCCGAGAGTTCCATAAGATGCATGGCATATACACAGAGATGTCCCCTTTTCCGCGTCCCTCGAGAGGACTCTATCAGATTGATCAGTGTAGGAATGTTACGAGTACTATGGAAACAAGCCAGCATTCGGAGCTCGGTATCAAGGTCCTTGCGCTGAATCCTTCGATGTTTGTAAGTTTGTCCCTTTCTTGCTGGCTTGTAAACAGCCATCACAACTGGGGTTGTAATAAATGTAGTAAATAATGCCATTAGAACTAAGATAGCAAAAGATTGGTCATTTAGCACCTGCAATTGAACAATTGAGTTACATACCTAAGTTGTGGAGCATTTCAAGAGATAGTAAATTTCGGAAAAATTATACCTTGCGGTCCTTGCCTATGTTCAGGACGATTAGTTCCACCAGGCCTTTCGTGTTCATAAGGAATCCGAGCGTCAGAGCTTCCATGAAAGGCACCTTGAACAACATTGATAAACCAACAGTGCCAACAATCTTCCCGAAACAAGCGTTGAATATAACAAGCACTAGCAACCCCCATGATTGGGCTCCTTTTATAGTTGCAACATTGGTTTTCAATCCACTAGATGCAAAGTAAAGCGGCAAGAAAAGCCCTGAAACTAGATCTTCTATCTTCTCTATCAACACGCCGGCGAAAGGACCGTCTTTAGGTACTATTATGCCTACCACGAAAGCCCCAAAGAGTGCATGAATGCCAATGGTGTCCGTGACAAAACCTGCAGCCAATACCAGTGATAGTGTAATGCAAATATACAGCTCCTTCACTGGCTCACCCTCAGGAGAACGCCTGGCCATCAATGCAAGTATCGGTTTCAATACGAAAATGGCAAATAAAATGAAAGCTGCTCCACAAAGCAGCACCCAAACAGAGACGAGAGGTGAGTTTTCGGATCCCGAGAGCGCAATTGCAAGTGCGAGAAGTATCCAGGCAACAACATCGTTGACAGCCGCTGCAGACATCGCTATGCGGCCAACATCGGTCGTTAGAAGTTTGAGCTCGGCGAGGATACGAGCAAGGACAGGAAAGGCCGTGATAGAGAGGGCAACCCCCATGAAAACAAGGAAAACTAAATTACTAACTCCTTTGTTGACGGTAGAACGAAGAACAAACGATGTACCAATGCCCAAAATAAATGGAAGACTGATCCCTGCAGCGGCTATTATCAAGGCTTTTTTGCCTGTGCGACGGATCGCTCGAATGTCGAGCTCAAGACCCACCAGAAACAAGAAATAGAGCAGCCCAATATTGGCTAGGGTGTCCAACACGGTCATGCTTTTCTTTGGGAAAATTACGTTCAAAAACTCCTCGCTTCTTCCCAGGGCTGAAGGACCAAGCAAAATTCCTCCCTGGTAATTTGCTTAAACAACTTAGTATATATTCATTAATTCGAAAACCAGCATTTTCTTAACCTACTAATTATTCATCCGGCTTGTACGAAAGGTGCGTGTCGGAATTTAAAGATAATAACAAGCAAGATCAAAGAAAAACTTACAATGATCTCTGCAATGACTCGAGGTTGCCTTAAAGGCCGAAGGATGAAAGCAAGGACCCTGGTAAAAGTGACCACCAAAATTATCTGAACAATAAGCAATGGAAGAGCATAATCCAGCGGGTTTTCATTCTGGAACGCTCCATTGGATGTCGCCTTCATCGGTGCAGGACAAACATGGGCAGCTGCTGTATTGTTGGTAGCCATTTTTAAACCACTCAAAAAACAACCTGGCTAACAAAGATCAAAAACTAAGGCTTACACCTTCTGCAAGCTTAATTACATAAATTATATGAATACAATTAATTTTGCATGTATGAGATTCAAACTTTTTTTGCCAACAAAATCGAACAGTAAAAAGACAACTAAAAAAACAGTTGCGTTGCAGTAATTATAGGCAATTTAGTAATGCATAAAACAAAACTGTTAATGTAAAAAAAGACATGGAAACCTGATCAATCGGCTATGCAAAGCAGATTGTTAAGGAGATTACAACTTTAACGAAGTTTCTGCCTGGGAAAAAAAACTACTCCTTTGCATGTCTACCTTTTTCCGTTGCATTCTTGGATAAATATGGAAAAGAAATGCAACTTTTAACGGTATTAATTTCTATTTATAGTATTTTAGTACCAGGATTCACTATACATTTTCTTGGTCAAAGCTTATTAAGAATTTCAAGAATTTCTTCTTATTTTCTCCTTGACCATAAAAGTTAGCATCACATTTTTTTTAATAGCAGGTTGCTGAGAGTTTAAATTTTTTGGTTGGCAGCTGGAGAATGAATTTGGTAATTTTAAATACGATATGAAAAAAATCAAAATGCAACAAAAACATGATAAGATATAAAAAGTAATTCGAACATGATATTAATAAAAAATGTATCGAAAGCTATATAACATGTAATTAACGTGTCAAAATTTATATAAATATATAACACTTTAAACACAATTATGACATTGTAATTGTAAACATAACACAAACTAACAATAAATACAAATGGTCAAGTATATTTCAAATTAAAAAAGCTTTTACAAATGTTATGATTCGAAGTACAGATTTATTAAATTCACCTATCAGGGATAGCTATATGAACCAATAGGTTTAAATCCGAGTTATAAGCATTTGAATTTATGTAATAATATCAAAATGCTACTCATTTCACGTCTAATTTCTTATGTAATCAAGTGGCCAAAATAGGAATCTTAAACTAAATTCTTTTTTGTTCATTGTAAATAAGAACGAAATTTGAGAGATAAAGTTATGGTTGAATGAAAAGTTTTCACAGGAATGAGGTTTTTCCCTTTCCCTTTTCTTTTTCTTTTTCTTTTTCTTTCTTTTGATGGAGATGAAATCGAGGTTGAAATTCAATTAATGAGTCATCCAAAGACACTATATTTTAAGTTGGAAAATATCTAAAAATTAGATTTATAGACAATATTATACAAATGTTGGGTAAAATATATATTAGGCATTAAAAAGATCGAAGTTTTGTTTTAAGTTGAGTTTGTACCTAATTGGTCATTAAGTTACGTATGAATATCCTCTTAAAATGGATTTACAATTCTTAATAAGATGCATAAATAAATCCACTCTATGATTATTTGCTTACTTCAAACTTCTCATGGTTTCACTTTCTATATATAAAAGTGTGAATTCTAAAAATATTAAAAGTGATCGATAAAAATACTCTTTAAAATTTTAAAATTAAGAAAATTATCTTATTTGAATATATAATTTTACAAATCAATTTAAATTTAAATTAATAAATATATAAAAATAGCATCAGCATGATATTAAATGAATTTAAAATTTTAAATTAATAAATATTTAAAAATAGAGTCCATATAATATTAATCTACTTTAAAATTAATAAATTTTTCTACTTAAATATGTAATTTTATTAATATATTTAAATTTAAATTAACAAATTTTAAAATTAATAAACTGCTCCTATTTAAATATATAATGTTTATTAATTTATTTAAATTTAAATCAACTAAATATTAAAAAAATCTACTTAAAATTAAATTGTTTTAATTAAATTATAGACTATGTTAAAATTAATAGAGCATCAAATTTTAAAACCTCTGCAAATTATAAATAGTGAGTTAAATTAATAAATTTATCCTATATAAATATGTAATTTTCATTAATTTATTTAAATCAGCTAAATATTTAAAATAAGGCCGGCGTAAAATTAAACTATTTTAATTAAAATATACTATTTACTCTAAATCACAATCATGAGGAGATAAAATAATTAATGCATATTAACAAAGCATTATAAGTTTTAAAAACCTTCTAAAATTATGAATAATGAATTATAATCCCTTTAGTTACCTAGCAAAATAAATTAAATATATTAAAAAAATTATTTATATATGCTATTAACATTGAAGCGTGCTATCTTCAAATAAATTTGTGACAATAAATTCATTTATCATATGTAACTTTTTGTTTTGCCAAGTCAACTATATATAATTAAACTCTTTCTTTTTTTTATGACTTACAAATAAATTATTTTTTGGTATATGTGGATGTACAAAATAAATAAACATAATTTATTTTTATATTTTCTTAACGGCTACAAATGACCCATAAGTTTTTAAATATATATTTATTTTATTTATTTAAATTAATTAAAAATTAAAGTTTATACAAAATTAAACTATGAAAATTCTAGAGAGTAATATATTTATTATCCTATATTATATGCTTGATTGTCATAATGCATATACATATATATATATATATATACTTGATGATAATAATAATTGATTTCTTTAGCTATAAATTGTAAAGTTACTTTATACAATTTCACTTATCATTAACAATACTTAAATAAAATATTATTTTATAAAATATAATTCTTGTAAGCTTGAATTACTATTCAAATATGAAATATCTAATATTGATATTTTTCAAATTCTTATATCAAAAACTTAGTTTATACTAACATTTATTTTTAGATTTATATCATTTGTGTTATTAAAAAAATGTGTATGTATATATTTTACTTTTTATTCTTCAATATTTATTAAAATATGTTATTTTTTTATTTTTAACATATGCATTCATAATAAACTTGAGTTAATTAATTTCATTCTATTATTATTTTTTAAAAATATTTTGTATGTAAGATATCTTTACAAAAAAAAAGTCAATAGTTTTAAGAAATAATAATATTTAAGAATAAAAACTAATTTATTTTAATTAAGGTGCTCTTGCATTTATTTGTTTTGAAGAACGTGGTAACCGCAATTATTATGGATTACTAATTGAACATAGTTTTTATTACATTTAACTTTCTTAATTATTATACAATTTTAAATATGTTTGAGACTATTAAATTTTAAATAAATATTATAAAAAACTTTTTGAGATTATTGATTATACAAATCAAAGTTATTGAATAAACTATAAATCTATAATATAACTTTATATTTATTGTTTTATATTAACTTTTTATTTAATTTGATCAAAATTTTCATAAAAAAATATTGATAAAGTATATTAATGATTATTAAATAGTAGATAAATGCTACAGAAAATAGTTGTGTATTTTGAGATCACTGATTTTCTAAATCAATACGGTTGAAAAATTATAAAATATATATTATTTTAATAATTAAATATCTAATATTTTTAATAACTTTAAATTATCAACGTTTTTAGAAGTTTCTTATAAAAATATAGAAGATTACTAAATAATAGATAAATGTTATAAAATAATATAAAATAATGTAATATTACTGATATTGTAAACTATGATTATTGAAAAAATTATAAAGTTGTTGAATTAAAAAAATAATAGTAAAGCTATTGAATCTTTCAGAAGCCTTTATCTGCTATTTTTCACAATTTAATTACTAATTTTGTTCATTTTATCAATAAAGTAATTGGCGAAATACTATTACAATATATAAAGGTTATGAAAAATAATTATACATTTTAAGCTAAGTTATAGGTTAGAAAATAATTTAAATAATTTGAGATTACTAATTTAGCATATTAAAGTTATTGAAAAGTTATAAGACTATCTAAAGTTTAGTAATACTAAGTTATTGAATTTTGCTTATATTTTATAGAATTTATTGATAAAGGCATGTATGTCCACTTTTACTATATAATAGATTAAAATTATTAAAATAATTTGCATATTAAGGTATTGAAAAAGTTGTAGAACTACCATTATTTGAATAAATAAGTATCTTACATTTTAATAGTCTTATAAATTAATGAATTTTTCTATAATTGTTTCCAAAAAATACATAAGAAATTTTTTAAGTGATGGATAAAAAGTATAATAAATATAACGTATTACTTACTATTTTTTCATGCCAAAGTTACTAAAAAGTTATTAAACTACATAATATTTAGTTAATTCATATATAGTATTAATTTGTAACAAAAAAGTTGATTAGTTTTAGAATAAAAATTTTTCTAAATAAAATTATTTATAAAAATTTAAATAATTAGTAAGTGATGAATATAATAATAAAAAAAGATTAATTACATAATAGTATATAATCAAGAGCATAGTGGTAAATTGTTAATAAAAATGTAAAAAATGTTTAATGATATATTAGTAAATAAACGATAATATAGCGTATAATTATTAATAATATATTAGTAAATGATGATTAACATGATAGTGAATCACTGATAAAATAATATGATAGTAAATGTTTATACTTTTAATTAAAAGTATCATCATATTTATAACTCCAAAAATTAGTTTTAATTTTAAATTTTATGATTATGTCAGATAAAAGATTAACTTACAATTAAGTCAATATCTAAATAAATCTTTATTATAATATGAAAAATCTAAAATTGATATTTTTTAATTCCTATATAAAGAACTTAATTTTCTTATTTATAAATAAAAACATATTCATTAATTTTCTATTTATTCATTAATTTTTATTTAAACATTTTATTTTTATTGTTACTAATATTTGTATCAACAATAAACTCAAATTAATTAATTTCATTATATCGTTATTTCTTTTTTTACTTTGAAATATTTAGTGTTTAAGAGATTTTTATATAAACAAAGTCAATAATTTTAAAAAACATTAATTTTTAAAAGTGTAAATTTATTTTTAATAAAAAATATTCTTGCATATTTGTATTAAAGAATATGGTAAACACATTATTATACATTATTAAATTAGTTTCGGTATATTTAACTATCTCAATTGTTGTATTATTTTAAACAAAATTCAGAAAGCTAAATATTAAATAAATTTTACTAAAAAAGAAAACATTTTGAGGTTACTAATTTCTCAAACCAAGATTACTAAGAAAAAGCTATATATATTTTGTAACTCTATAATTACTATTTTAGTAATATTACGCTATTGAGATTTGCTATTTTTTGTAAAAATTGACAAATTATATCCTGATTACAAAATAATAGAGAAAGGCATGGAAAATATTCATGTATTTTGAAGTTACTTAGTTTGAAAATGATATTGTTAAGAAGAACTAAATTATATATTATTTTAGTATATATCCAATTTTGGTATATAATTTATAATATAATAGTAAATAATAAGATAATAATAACCGATTAATAGCATAAAATTTCATAATATAGTAGTAAATAATTTATAATAAATGGGTAAAAAATATTATAATTAAATAATAGTAAATGATATGCAACATAAAAATAAATCATTGTTAATATGATAATAAATGTTCGAAGATAACAATAAATTTATAATTATAATTATAAAAATTTTCCTAACTTATTATTAAGTATAAAAATTATATATTTCTATAAATATCAACTTTATAATATCTAATTGAAAAAATATATTTATACTAAAAATATATTATAATTTAAAAAATTAACTTATGATTAAATAATCGATTATATGTTTTTAAAATTATTATATCAAATTAATTAATTAAAAAATTTATTAACACAATTAGTTGTAATAATTTATAATATTTATATTTTAAATAATTCACGTGCATTTGCACGTGTGAAAAAAAAAACCAAAAAAAAAAAAAACTAGTGATACAAATAAATAAAGAGTTTCAACTTCTGCACCTCTTTGCTAAAATGGATTTTGTCTGTTCCAACAACCCCTTCAGCTTCTCCTCACTTCCCAAACGATTTTGCTTTCCCCTTAATTCTTTTAAATACTCTTAAAACTTGTATTAATCATCAAAAAAATAAAGCAACAAAATACTATATTCTGCATCGACTTCTGTTTGGTTAAGAATCTTGAATCAATTTGTCATATCTTGGGATATCCAGGCTTTCTTCTCGATTTCTAGCCGGCCGGTTTTGGCACACTTCTTTGAAACCCCATTCTTTGCAAGAAGCAAAAATATTGATTCGTGTGCGTTTGTTTTGGCCGCTTTAGCTTTTCGACTGCAGCATACTTTAGTCTATAGCTCTTACTTGGTTCTTATCAAACATTCAGGTGGTAATCCATACTCCTTTTTAAGGTCAGCAAGCTGCTGCCTCCAAGGTTCATTATGCAACTTGTAGTGCAAAACCTAATTAATACAATAAAAAAGAGGTTAAAATGTTATGCATACATACATACATATATGTATATATATCCGTATAGATTAAGATAATCTAAACACCGTTGAGAGCCAAGGTCATGAAATGGAGATCACGTTGACCACTTCAGAACAAACATAAAAAAAGAAAAACATGCATCATCAGTTCTCTGGTGATCAAATTGCATATTCAAGCTACAGATGGCACAGAACACTGCAACGAGGTAACTGTAATGGTCATGTTATGACACAAGATATCACTTCAAATACAACATTTTGCACAAGTGAAGAAGTGATTCTACAATTCCAAATAAACAGATATGGTTATTATTTAAACATTCCACAAGAATCTACAACCCCTTACAAATAAGAGCACAAAGTTTACGCTGCTATAAGAACTAAGCCAGAAGGATAAATTTATAAGTTTGAAGGGGATGAAATACTAGGAATTTGAAGAGGAAGAGGAAGAGGAAGACGGAGATTTTGATCTCTTGAACTTTAATCGGAAGGAAACGAGAGATCTGTCTAATCCATGTTTGTTTATATGTACGGTAACTAATTCGAAAGAAAATATACTTAGACGGCAGGGGAAATAACACAAATATATTGGGTGCCATCAGGAAGAAATAAAAGGTCCAGACTTTATTATGTTATCAAATGACTAAAGTTTCCTTTTGCCATTACTTGTGACAATGGCAACCCTTTTTATTACTTGATTATTCACTTTGCTACAAGGAAAAGCAAATTGAACCAACTAACAGTTTCCAGTCTCCAAACTGCATTGGTCAGACCAAGTCCAGTTTCGTTACCCTGATACCTTAATGCATATTACTAAGCTCATATAAATTGTAAACTTCACTCACGCTATAAAAGTACACTTCTTGAAACAGCCAAAATAAATTTAATAATTCCAAGTTATCTATGTCTAGATAAACCTTAACACCCAAGAACTTCTTGAAAAGCTCATGCTCTTGGATCTTATTGGAAATGTGTTTGCTAAAGATTAGTTTTGTTCGATAAAACCCTTGATTACCATTAAGCTCACACTTAGAAATAAAGTGTGTGGAATATAATTCTACAAAGATGTTGAGAAAAATGCTAGAAGAGTCAACTGTAGGAAAAAGTAATAGATATTTATTTGCCTTCGATCTCTCCACTAAAAGTACTCAAAGAATAAACCCATTTCAATGTATAAAGATTTTATATTGGTCATAATAGTCAGAACGTCGTGCAATCCAGAAATTTCACAATTGTCATTGCATAAGATTGGGGAACAAAAGGGATTTATATCCAGTGCAGAAGGAAGAATACCTGTAAAAATGTTGTAAAGACATCATCTTCAGTTTGTTGCAAGAATTGAACTGCCCAATCCCCCACGCGGCCAAAACCAGTTTTTTGCCTGTCAGCTTCTAGCAAAATAGAATTGCGATAGAGGAACCTTTGCCATATTTTCTGTACATTGGTCAACTTGAATTCTATTTCTGTTTCATTGATCCCCTGCCAGATGCAAAGGCCTCCAAACCATCATCCAAAAGAGTAACATTCGACATTCTGTTTTCAAGTTTATAAGAAAAGCCGAAAGAGACAATACCCGAAGAATCTTTATCAAGTTCGGAATTTCATCTTCACGTATTCTAACAGCAAAGCTCTCATAGTTGAGCATATTTTCATAAGGTAGGAAGATCCCATCCTATGTAGGAGAAGATAACAAATAAAAAAAGGAACAAGGCAGAAAAAAGAAGATGAAACATGCAATGCTTTCAAGAAGGGAAAGATAGAACTTAAAAATTCAAGACGAAAAAATACCCTAAAACTGGAGGGAAAATCATTAAAATTGTATTTGCAACAAAATTATCTATACAATTGCTATTGAATCAATAGTTCCGAGTCTTAACTAATCAACGCAAACTCCCCTCAAGCCTGAACGTGAACCCATAATCTCACCCTAATTGTTCTAAAGGTGCTAAAGACAATAACCAGATAAGGGTGATAAAGATGATGTTCGTGTCCCA
Source organism: Adansonia grandidieri (assembly GCA_038382065.1). Lineage (NCBI taxonomy): Eukaryota > Viridiplantae > Streptophyta > Magnoliopsida > Malvales > Malvaceae > Adansonia > Adansonia grandidieri. The sequence goes on along the minus strand of JBBYHK010503713.1, from coordinate 23,764 downwards.
GTAAGAGAGACATGTTAGCCACTTCAATCAGTTAGATACCTACTTCATGATCAGAATAAAGTTTTCCTTATTCTCTAACAGCGATATGCTTTTCAGAGAGCATATTTTAGGAACTCAATATTGGCTTTTTCTCAAAGTGCAATAGTAAGAATTGCTATAAGAAGTCAGAAGGAAGGATGAAGGTTCCACTCCAACAACTCGAGCAATTTATTAATGCTCACAGCAAATCCATGTCTATGTTTGCAGCACCATGCACTCTCTCATTTCAAATTAGTCTTGAGGGAACAGAAGCTTACTAAATTCAAGATGCGTGCTCATGCAAAATGCTGTTTCTTGATAATTAATGTCAATTTTTCTAATTATCATGATCAATCAGAAAAATCATTTATCTCAGCACATATATTTTATCATTCACGAGTTGCAGGTTGCATAATTGGCAAACCAAATTGCTCCAACAACCATGTTACATGGACGGCACATCCACCAAGGGCTTCTGACCACCATTCTGCGAATGGTCTGAAAATAGCTCATTTACATACGTTCTTTAAAAACAAAAAAAAAAAAAAAAAAAAAAAAAAACAAAAAGACTAAGATCACATGTAGTAAAGCTCATAATATAGAATAAAGTTCTATTTTCTATATCTGCCTAAGGGATCCAAACGTGCTTAAGCACTGCCCTCCATAAGGTAACCTTCAAGTTACAAAGGCAAACGAATTTTTAATTCAAAGATCATATTCTTTATTGCCAAATATTTTGAGATGCATAGCAGAGAGGTGAAGGCATAATTCACCGAAATATGACAATTGCTTATAATGGATTAAGAATTTCATTTGCCACTTTAACATAGGAAGGGAAGTAATCCAAGTCTCAGTGCTTTACCAAAAATTTATATGCTTTAAGCTGTATAATTCTTCTCTAAACCCATAATCTGGAAAGATCAGGTAGCTGAGAGAGGTACAACAGGCATTAGTACAGTACCTGAATTATGACAGGAATGCATCCTTGCAAAACACTATCTTCCATACGACCACTCCAACCATCCCCAGGTAGCACACCACAGAAAGTAGAATTGGCTATATCCCCGTGATAGTTTTTAGAACGAAGAGGAGTCACAATCACATCTTCTGCATGCTGTTTCCCCAGTTTTCCTTCCTTGTTGGGGGTTGATCCAAACTCATCTGCCAGTTTCTGTCTGATCCCCATGCTATAACTGCATGAGCACCAAAAACCATTCATAGGTAATTTCCAAATTTTATAACTTGGTAAATGCATATCAGCTTCCATGTGATAACGAAAAACCAACCATTACACGATGAAGGCTTCCACATCAATCATGTTTCTTAATAATGACACGTCGGCACCAAAATCCAAAAGTGAGGACTCATAAAGTTTATTAAGCACCATTCTCAAAAAATCAGAAAATGGTTCATTTTAGATAGTGAATATTTAAGAGATGGAAGAAAGAAAGGCTAAGAAGGAAAAAGACTACTGCTGATTTTGGGATCCTGTGGGCAGATCATTTATTTCCTTTAAATGTAATTTCCCTAGTCAAATTTTTCCATTCTAACGTGTAGTCAACTTACGTAGCTTCTGGTCTTCCACTTGTGTAAGCTGGTCCTAGATTTCCATTGAAGTAAAAAAGCATCTTCCGCTTCTCACGGGGCCTGAAAATAATCAAGGAGTTTTGTTTTCTTAGAACCCATGTAATATGGGTTTCAAATTGAGAGACATAAGCGTTTTATACATTATATAAGGTGTTTTAATAATGCAGTTAATAGAATGTGTACCTAGACCAAAGTTTGGAACTTAAGGCTGTAAAATCAGGGTGTTTCCAAGCAGGAAGCACAAGATCTTTCGCAGGATCAAAACAAGGATGGTTACCTCTTTTATCAGATGGAATCTTGTCCCAGTTGTCAGCATAGTAGGCTGTTGTCGAGTGCTTGTGCTTAGAATTCGTATTACCCCAGTGAACCAACATCATGCTATTCCATATCTCCTTTGCGGCATAGCAAGCTCCTTCATCCCATGAAAAGGACTGCCTTCAGATACAGAGGTGAGATGGTTAGCATACATACTGCAAAATCTACACAGAAAATGCATGCCTATAGATAGACATTCATACATATACGAGAGAAAGAATCAGAAATCATTCTCTTCAAATTTCTATATTAGCATCAAATGGAACATTTCGTATCATACCCAAATATGGTCTCTTCCTGCAGATCTGTTCCAATAAGGATAATTCTCAACAATGTGATCATATGCCTTCCTATAAAATTCCAGAGTGAGAGAGCTCCGCAAGCCAGAATGATTCTGAAATCACAGAGTAATAAGGACTTGTATATGTGGAATCTATGCTGAGAGTAAAAGTAAATAACGCCATTCAGATGTTCATGCATGAAACAAAGAAGTGTCACCCTTTAGTCACACTGCAAGGGCAGACAAAAAAAGATATGCATGAAGCAAAATAAAAAGACAATTTTCTGAGAGGTGAAGAGATAGTACTGATTGATAATTATCAGGTTATTGATCCATAAAAATGCTGAGTAGGCCAAAGCCAAATGTAAAATTTTTTGTTATAAGAAAATATGTTACAAAGCATCAAAAAGCTGCCCGATAGACTCAGTTCTGTCTCAATTCGGAGAAGTTAAATTTAAAAAATTGCTAAAATGACCCCTCTATTGATATATCCACTCAAGAACAATCACACTATAGTCTTATAGTTTTAATTGAAAATCATGAATGAAAATGAATATCAAATATTGCCCCCAAAACAGAAAGAAATAGAGATTATGCTAATCCATAAATGACTAATTTCTTTTTGACATGTAGGCTATAGCCTAAAATATAACAAATTGTGAAGCTTACCTCCATGCTCAAATGGGGTGCATCATCAGCACGTGTTATGATGCAAGCATCGAGAACAGGAACAAAGAAAAAATCTGCTTCTTCACCATTTAGTGTTCGATGTGGACTAGCTAAAATACTCTCATAGAGTGCCATCTGGAAATTTATAGAATCAAAGAAAATTTCTAAGCAATTCTTCAGGTGTAAGGTGCTTTTCACTAGTACTAGTTTGAAGTTTGAATGATACCTGGGAGCCATACAACTGATCCGTCCACAATGTTGCATTCCGGTCATCATATATTCTGTTCACACATTCAAACCGAAAATGCCGTCCCTACAATTGCCAATCAAGTGACAAGTAGAAGAATATTGCTCTTGATAGTATCGTATACAAAAAATATTGCTCATCCTTACCTCAAGAAGCAAACTGTTGAACTCAGGAGGTAAATCATATGCATAGATAAGAGGCCTTTTCTTTCTCACTGCAGCGTTGAGATTGACAAGTCTGCCTGTGAGTTCATTACTAGGAATATCAACATGAGCAGGTTGAAGCCACTTAGGCCACTCCACCATTGGAGATAAAACTGAAGGAATACTGCATTCTGTCCCATACCATCCACTATAGCACTGAAAATAACTTGATTTAGTTTTGAATACAGGCAAGGCACAAGTTAACCCAAATTTTTTTCCAATATAAAGGGTGGTTAACTCAAATCAAATGTGTGAGTTTGATAAGTAGTTTTAAAATCAAATTAGTCATATATTGAATAAGGAATGTTTATTCAACTTAAATTTTACTTCCTATAGCTTAGCAAGTAGTGAAAGTGGTCTCAATATTCAAAAGAAGAAAAATCCAAACCAATAAAACTTCCTACTTATTTTAGGGATCAGTTCATCACCAATAACAATCCTCACGAGAAAAAATTTACTTTTTAAACCACAACAGATTACAGTCTACAGTGACACATACCCTTCAAATTTGCTTCTAAAATTTCCAAATCATTCGAGAAAACAATTATGAAGATTGTTATTATTATAATGTATTAGCCTTCCTAATCAAAGTAGTGCCTTAATTTTTGCTATCCCAAAACTTGATGGTGATTTTATCTTATCAATTATCGCTTATCCCATATCTTTGCCTAAAAATAAAGTAGGTGGAAGGAAGACTGTTGACCAGTTTTTTCTCTTTCAAAAGCAAATCATGTTCCATTATTAATAGAAATATACACAAGTATAACGCCACTACCTGACAAAACCCACCACGGCAATGGCCGTGTCCAGAGCATTGATTGATACAAACACTTTCAACTGGCACTTCACAGAAACGCCCCCAAACTCCATCATATTTGCAATCACATTCCTCTTTGAAGTGCACTTTTGAAGCATATGCTGCATCTGGGTCTACGTTACACCATCCTGGTTTGCTACCATTTGTTGTAAAAATATTATCCAGGTCAGCTTTTGCCCAATCAGTCAGTTTGGGGCCTCCAGGTTCAGAAGGTAAGCTGAAATAGAGGCAACGCTAGGTTTGGGGCTCGTAATATTCAGGATAGTAGAGAAAAACCAAGAAGCATACATTAGGAGTCTGACTATAGCTTACTTCACTTGAAACCCGCATGCCTCTGCCACAGGACGATTTGGATATTTTGTGCCTTCTCCACAAAAGCACATGGCTCTTGTAGTGTCACAATGAGCAGAACATATTGAGACAACCCATCGCCCGTATGGTACATCTGGTGTTTTAGGATAATTGCAACTCAAATTTAGCCTCTCAGAGCATTCTTCTCCTTTTCCATCAGATATGTTATTTAGCAAAGAGTCGCGATGGCAATAGCATAGTATTTTAGGAATTTTTTTATCTAAGTAAAATGGTGCCAATTTTTAACAACAGTTATATTCTTTATTGCTCCATAATCAACCTAAATTTGCTACTAACATTAACATTGGTTAAATTTCGAATTCCATTGTCTTTAATTGATCCTCCTAGAGATGAACATACAGTTCAAAATGTCCAAGTATTACATTGTGTCTTATGTCCTATTTTGTAGAAGCTCGGAGAAGTATCTGATGGTAGTAGGGCAGGACTGTTTGTTCCATGATAATAAGTATTAATGCTTTTCATATCAACTCATAAAAGAACAGTATCAATTAGCGAAAAAAAAAACCAAAATTTTTTATTGTGTCAACTGTCAAGTACTCTGCATTGTATTATTTTTATCAAGTCTGTAATAGTCTACCGCATGTTATCAAGTTTATATGTTATCGGAGTTTGCAATGGATAAGGCTTTGCTTTCTTCAAAGGTTCTCATAGAACTTTGATCGAAACGAAGTCAATGGAAGGTGGGAAGTACTGACCACTAAATCCATGAAAGCATCTACATTGACCCAACTCATGATTGCAGACACCTTGACCACTACAGTCATCTTGGCAGTGCCTACCACTTATTGTCTGCCAAAAAGAACACTGTTATGGCGTGAAATTCAAGATGATTTTGATGCAACATTAAGATAGCCTTGGTTTACGAAATTAAGCAACGTACGTCCACCTGTCTGGGGATAAAAAATATAAACTTCCTAAAGAGTAGAAGTCTAGAAATAAATTTGCCACAGTGATCCAGGATGGAGTAGGGGTCTGCTCAGGAAGACAAGAAGGATGCACCATAATTACCTCAGTTATGTTGACTTCCCTAGCAATTGCATCACAACCAGAAGCCACCGCCCAATCTCTGCCTTCCATGGTGCATTATGATAAACAACCGCATTATGCAAGTCAGAAGGAAACCTATAGTCTAAATCAAGACCCTGTTGTATAATTTCCCAACCATGAGCAGGACCCTGTTCAGCCGATGCATTATTTGGAACACATTTGTACTGAACTTGCCAGGCACTGAAGTAATCGAAAGAAGGGACCACTGGAAACAGGAATAGATGAACTACTGAAACTAGCACTATCACAGAAGCAACTGTAGCCAGTAGAGACCATGAGCATTTCCACTTCTAAACAGAAAGCATTATCTCAAGCGCCTCGTCTTCTACATTTGAAAAGCAATCACCAAATCATCAAGTTTCACATGAAAAATTTGTTGTATCTTCACCCCTCGCTCTAGCCAAGCACCAATACAATCAATGAGGAAGCAATTTCAAAAAACAAGCACAATAACCATATGCTTCAGCTGGAAACAAATTTTAGCGAGTAAATTTTGATTTGATTCGTTTTGCAAAATATGAGGATGAATGTATTCATTTGAAATTTCACATTTTTATTTCGGTGTTACGAATTCATTACTGCATAGAAATTTGACAAATACACGAATTTGAAAGTAATCATAAAACTCAAATGCTGAAGAGTATTACCACTGAATTTATACAGCATTTGACATCTAAATCCCTTCTTTCAAACTAAGTTGTCGTAGACAACCTTAAAATATTTTCAAAATTATAGTTTTGAACCCCAAAACCCCATTGTAATCTTTAATGATAAAAGCAAAAAGAAAATCATAATTCATACAACTTTTGAAAAAAAAAACATTAAAACTCAAACAAAGCAATATCAAATACATTCTAGCATTCAAACCATTAAATTCTCACCTTCGCAGTTAACAGGGAATATTTCACCACAATTGATAGGAGAAAAGTTGAATTCTTTTGAACAAAGATTGAATTTTGATGATTAAAAAAAAAGGCAACGGCTAACCTTTAACCAGATTCGGATTTGCACATATGACCAAAAAAACAAGAATTTAACAGGCCATAGTTTAAAGAAAATGAGAAAGAGAATTGAACACTGCAATAGTTATTATACTCATAAATTTAATGGAGATTTAAGAGAAAGTTTACCGGTTTGGCAAGGCGCTTGCTCTGAAAATTCCCATTAAACGCAGAATTAAAAATAGGATTAATTGCTAATAAATAAATAATTAGAAGGACGTAATAAGAATTTGGTAGCCGATGTTGAGAGGGAAGTCAATGATCCGATTAAAAAAGCCGCCAAGCCTCTCGCTGGGGAAGTTTGAATGCTGGCATTTGGCTGTTAAATTACTGTAAGTACCTGCCAGATGAGCGCCTATTATTGCTAGCCTGCTTTGGATGTGAAAACTCAGAAAATCAAGGCCATTTTTGACATTTCACAACAACGATATTTTGTATATACATTTTATAATTAGAAATAATTCTTTTAACAAGTATTTATTTTTATTCATATATATATAATCATATAATACGATATAAGTAAACAAATATGTTAAATTTTACATAATTTATCAAAATTTATTTAAATATTTTAATTACTATTATAAAATAAAAAAAATACAATTACGAACACAACATGTGATTTAAAATTGAGATTTATTTGAATAGTGCTAATCAAATCTAAAAATTTTGAATATAACATGATTATAAAACACGAGCACATGGGCAAAACATGAACACGGGAAGAAAAATAAACGTATTAAAATCTATACAAAATAAATTATTAGCATGTCAAATTTTACATAAATATATAATACCTTGAATATGATTGTGACATGAAAAAATAACATGAACACAATAACACGTGGCATAAAATTAGAAGGTATTTTAATAGCATTCAAACACAACATGATAATGATACGGACATAGCATGAAAAAATTATTAAAACACAATATAATACAAAAAATAAAAATGATAAAAATACACAAATATATTAAAAGCTACATAAAATAAATAATTAATATATTAAAATTTAAATAAATAATAAACTTTAATTCAATTATGATATAAAAAATAACTTAAAAATAACATACATACACAAACTAAAAAATACATAAAATTTTTTAAAAAATGCGTTGTCACGTGACACTCCCAAATGAAGCAATCCCTTTGAAGTATTATTTTAATCTATAGTGTTAGAATGTAAATCCGGGATGGAATATAATAATTTATGTATGCTATATATTAATAATTTATTTTTAATTATTTTATAATACTTTTTTTGTGGTTTTATGTATGTATTGTTGTGAGAATTTTTTTATAAATAATTTTTTTAAAAAATAGTTTTTATATATGTAAATATATTACAATATAAATTTAATTATATAACTCGACATGAACATATAAAAGTGCTAAAATTTATATAAAATAAATTATTAACGTTTTAAAATTTATATAAATGCATAATACTTTGAATATGATTTATGAAATAAAAAACTAATGTGTACACGAATACAACTACATATGACATAAAATTAAAAATTATTATGAATGAAAGTTATTATGAATGTTATCAATTAGACTTGATAATTTTGAACATAATACGATATATGTCAAAAACATAATATGAAAAAACAATTAAAATATAACATGTTATGAAAAATAATATGAGCATTACACGAATAGACAAACATATTAATTTAAATTAAATAAATTATTAATATGTCAAAATTTAAATAAATATATAATATCTTAAATAAAATTATGATATAAAAAATAATATTAACACGATAATACATAATATAAATTTAAAAATTATTAAATAATATCAATTAAATTTGTAACTTTAATTACCGAAGTAACATTACAAAACCGAATCAAAGAGCACTGAAATTGTAAATTACTGACTTAATTTCACATATAATATTGGGATATAATTTCTCTTCACGTATACAATCAGATATTGCTTTTTAGTTACGGCTCTTCCCATTTTGCATCAGTCAGATTTTGCTTATAAAATTTGCCTGTGCAATTCCAATTACTCGTAATTACGAAACGCATGTGCTTCCCGTTAAAGCCTGCTAGGTCCATTACCATCCTCACCAGGCTGATTCGACCGACTCGAGACTCAATCCAGCAGGCCCAACAGTTTAGGTAATCCTCGTACAGGACACGAAGATGTCTTTCAACTTTTCAGAAGATCACGTGACTTGATATCTCAAGGATCAGATGAAACTCAAATTCTTATAATCAATGTGGTAAGGCGCCCTATACAATTGGTCACCGTAACTCAATCAAAAAATGACATATGGTACGTTTCAGATCATCCAAGCATAAATAGCCTATAGAAAAATCAATCATGGGGTAATTATTTGAAAGACTCTAACTTTTTTTATCTTATTTTTTCTTTCATTGAGCTATTAATTTAAACATCAAAATACGTTAAAAAAATTAAACTCCGATGCTTCTTACTTTTCGTGCCCTCTACAGGATTTCAAACATCGAGAGACCACCTCGCCCACGAATATCAGCACTTCCCAATTCGTTCAAAGTGCCAAAACAAAAAAAAAAAAGTCCTTTCGACTATTAAACTTTTTCTCCTTAAAAGTGATAAGAATTGTTGATAGATGAAATAAAAAAACTGAAAATAAGCCATGAATATTATGTTACCCAGAAACCTTTTATGGAAACCATTAAAAATATATATATATATATATATATTTTTCAGAAAATGCTTGCACCTTTGGAAGTCCATTTCATCAACTAGCTGCAGATTGTCTACTAGTAAGTTGCAGGGGTTATTTGATGAGGTGGAAGAATCGTTGTGAATAAATAAAATATAATATCGGCAGGCACTATAAATTAAAGAAGTAAATATTTTTAATTTATATATATATATAATATTTTTAAATATAAAATAAATTAAATTAAATAAATTTTATATATCAAATATTTATCGATTATATATAATGTTTTTAAAAAAATTTATCAAATATAAGAAGATCAATGTTATTTTAAGTAGTAAGGCTAATTTTTTTAATAATTGTTAAATTTAAAAGTAATTATGTTTATTATTAATCAAATTTGTGAGTAATTATGTCTAATATTAATCAAATTTAAGAATAATATCAATTTAATTTTCTTATAAGCTTATATTATGTAATTACTAGTATGATCAAAATAAGTTGATACTAACTGTTAGAACCGGTGCAAATTAAAATCAAAACCGAAACGAAATCAAATATTACTATTATTGTTATAATTCGAAAATAATACATGTCAACTGATATGATCTGTACATACTAATTGACATCGACATGATTGCTACTAATGCCTAAATTGGAGCAGCTTTTAAGAAATGAGTACGGTGATAAGTGATGAAGACGAAGACAGTGACTAAAGAAAATAAAAGAAATATGGTGGGTGAGATAATCACAAAGAGAAATGTCATGAACGTGGCAGAAATAAGTCTAGCTAAAGTTGATTTTGCTGAAAAATTTCCACAATGAAATCTTTTGATCGTTATTTATAGTCTCTTATAAATGACAGTGCAAGGGAAGTCATTAAGATGTACTACTTGCATGAAAGTGGCGTGCCCCTGACCAATGGCAATAGATCAACTTATTTTATATATATATACATATATATACATATTATGTTCTTTTTTGAGGCAGCAACCAGCACTGAAGCGTTACCCTGTGAATTTCTCCAGAGTTTGCTTCTGGCCTCTCCTGGCTTCCTTGAATTCTACTACATATTTCTCAGTTTCTTCCAAAGAATTAGAAAAGAAGCACCAGATTCCATTCATTGACATATATCGTCTAATATCCAAAGCAGCAGCCAATCTATCTGTTACTGAAATTGTGAATCAGTGCATTCATTTCATAATTGTTTGGGTGATAATTATTTCTCTTTGTTTTGATTTTTTTTTTTTTAATTCGGCTGCCGCCAAAGATATTAAAGGAACATAAACAGTATTGATACCATCTCCAATCTACTGCTTCAGCAATATTTGTTCTTCATATCAATTCTTTTCTGCTAGAGTTATATATAGCACGGCCAACTGAGGTGAAGCTACTGATGAGTGATGAAGTAGAAAGTCAGGCATTCATTCAAACTGAAAAAGCTTGTTAATTGAATAATATAATAACCTCAGATTCGCCGAAAAAAAAAAAAGGTTAGAATAAAATTAAGTGTTGAAGAATTACGTCAGTTACTACAGGACTTAGTCAAAGAACATTATTGGATTTTTTTATTCAGTTTGTTGAGTGTTTGATTGATTTAGTTGCTATTTTTTAGGAGTTTGTTGATCATGGAAACGTGTGTCATGTAGTAGTCTAATTTCTCGATTCTTGTTAAATTTTTCTGTATTTAAAACAGTATTTCAATTTAATGAAATGTGGATTTCATTTCTTTAAAAAAAAAAAAACTTAATATCACTAACAAATTGTGGTATCCAAGCTTTCTTCTTGAGGGACCTGTAACTGAGAGAAAAATTTTTTTTCTTCTTCTGTGGATTTAGAAACCCCTTTCACTGCACTTGCACCACGTGTATTCAAAGGTGGAGACTATCATCTCTGGGCAGCTAGGATGGAGGCACATATGGAGGCAAATGATCTTTGGGAAGTTGTTGAGGAGGACTACGAAGTTCCTCCCTTGCCTGCGAATCCAACCATGGCGCAGATTAAGAATCACAAGGAGAAGAAATCAAGAAAGACAAAGGCTAGAGCTATGTTATTTGCTGCAGTCTCACCAAAAATCTCTGTCAGAATTATGACAATGAAATCAGCATTTGAGGTCTGGAATTTCTTAAAGGAAGAATATGAAGGAAATGAAAGGATTAAGGGAATGCAGGTTCTCAATCTGATCAGAGACTTTGAACTTCAGAAAATGAAGGATTCAGAGACTGTAAAAGAGTACTCTGACAGATTACTCAGCATTGCTAATAAAGTAAGATTACTTGGCTCTAAATTTCTTAATTCTAGACTAGTTAAAAAAATTCTTGTAACAGTTCCTGAAAGGTTTGATGCAATCATTTCCTCACTAGAAAACACTAAAGATCTGTCAAAGTTCAGTTTGGCAGAATTATTGAATGTTTTACAGGCACAAGAACAGAGAAGGCTCATAAGGTTTGAAGGGTCTATTGAGGGTGCATTACCTGCAAAAGTTCATTTAAACTAGGGAGGAAAAGGAAAGAAGAAAAAGAAGAATAAAAAGGAAAATTCAGGTTTTCATTCTCCTAGCACCAACGAGGAGACAAAATCTGATTTTCCTCCTTACAAGCACTGCGGTAAAAAAGGCCATCCTCCTTTCAAATGTTGGAAAAGACCTGATGTTAGGTGTGAAAAGTGCAACAAGCTGGGGCATCATGAGAAAATTTGCAAAAGCAATTTTCAGCATAAGAATAAGGCTCAAGTTGCAGATCAACTAGATGAAGAGCAATTGTTTGTAGCAACATGTTTTACAAGTAGCAGCTCAAGTGAATGTTGGCTAGTGGATAGCGGCTGTACAAATCACATGACCTATGATCTAGAGTTTTTCAAAGAGCTAGATAGATCACAGGTATCAAAAGTCAAAATTGGCAATGGTGAACATATTGCAGTCAAAGGAAAGGGAACTGTAGTCATTAAAAGTTGTACAGGTACAAAATTAATTTCTAATGTTTTGTATGTACCTGATATTCATCAAAACTTGCTGAGTGTGGGACAGTTAATTGAGAAGGGATTTAAAGTCATCTTTGAAAACAAGCAATGTTTGATCAAAGATGCTAATGATAAGGAAGTCTTCAAAATCAAAATGAGAGGCAAAAGCTTCTCACTTGATCCAATAGAGGAAGAGCAAGTAGCTTATCTTGTTGCTGTAAACAGCACAGAGATCTGGCATAAAAGGTTAGGTCACTTTCATCATGCTGCAGTGCTGAATATGCAAAGAAAGAAGTTGGTTCATGGCTTACCTCTGTTAGAGGCTAAATTATCAAGCTGCATGGCCTGTCAATATGGCAAGCAGGCAAGATTACCCTTCAAACAAGCAACCTGGAGAGCAACTGAGAGGCTGCAACTGATTCATTCAAATTTAGCTGGACCTCAAAGAACTACTTCACTCAAAGGGAGTAAATATTACATTGCTTTCATAGATGATTTCACCAGAATGTGCTGCATTTATTTTCTCAGGTTTAAGTCAGAGGTTACAGGTATATTTTACAGATTTAAGCAGTGGATTGAGAATCAAAGTGGCTGCCGAATCTAAGTTTTGAGGTCTGACAATGGCAAGGAGTACACCTTAGAACAATTCAATTTGTTTTGTGATGAGGCAGGCATTGAGCATCAACTTATAGCTCCATACACTCCTTAACAAAATGGAGTCTGTGAAAGAAAAAATAGGATGATAATGGAAATGGCTAGATGCATCCTTCATGAAAAAGGATTACCAAAAGAATATTGGGCAGAAGCTGCGAATACGGCTGTTTTTCTACTCAACAGACTTCAAACAAAAGCAGTGGAAGGAAAAACACCATTTGAAGCCTGGTATGGTTATAAATCCTCTTTGAAAAATCTCAAAGTGTTTGGTTTGTGTTTTGCTTATGTGCCACAAATTAAAAGAGATAAGCTGGATAGAAAAGCAAAAGCTGGAATCTTTGTCAGTTACAGTACTATTTCCAAGGCTTACAAAGTTTTCCAACCACATACAAAGAAAATTGTGATAAGTAGAGATGTGCATTTCATGGAGAACGAATAATGGAACTGGAAAGAAGCACAACCAATATCATTTCCATATCAAAGTACAAAGCTCCAGCTAGAAGAAGATGAACTGGTAGATGACGTTTCAATAAGAGGTATAAGATCAATCTTTGATATCTATCAGAGATGCAATGTGGCTATCCTTGAACCAAAAAATTTCTCGGAAGCAAAAAAAGATCCTAAATGGAGAGTTGCAATAAAGGAAGAACTCACTATGATTGAGAAGAATCAGACCTGGAAGCTTGTAAAAAGACCTGAAGGTAGAAAAGTGATAGGAGTGAAGTGGGTTTTCAGAACCAAGCTTAATGCAGATGGCTCTATCAACAAGCATAAAGCCAGACTTGTTGTAAAGAGGTATGCTCAGATCTTTGGGGTTGATTTTTTTGATACATTTGCTCTTGTTGCAAGATTGGAAACCATTAGATTATTGTTAACTATAGTTGCACAGAAGGGTTGGAAAATGTTGCAGCTAGATGTTAAATATGCATTCTTAAATGGTTTTCTTAAGGAGGAGATTTATATTGAGTAACCTGAAGGATTTGTAGTCAAAAGGCGTGAAGATGGAGTGTATCTACTCAAGAAAGCTTTGTATGGATTAAAGCAGTCACCAAGAGCTTGGTACAGCAAAATTGATGAGTATTTGATGTAGCAGGGTTTTAGAAAAAGTCTCAATGAATACTGGTTACATGAAGCAATTATGAACTTGTTAAGGGGTTCAAAGAAGATATGCAATATACTTTCGAAATGACGGATTTGAGAGAAATGGCTTATTTTCTGGGAATGAAAATCAAGCAAAAACAGAATGAAATATTCATCTGTCAGAAGAAATATGCAAGGGAGATTCTGAAAAAGTTCAGAATAGAAGAATGCAAAGAAATAGCTACTCCAATGTGTCAAAAGGAGAAGTTGAACAAGAATGATGAAGTTGAAAAAGTAGATGAAACTCTTTATAGAAGCATGATTGATTGTCTCATGTATCTTACAACAACTAGACCTGACATTTTACATGCTGTAAATCTTCTATCGAGATTCACTAACTGTGCAACTGAAACTTATTTTAGAGCAGCTAAAAGGGTGTTGAGATATGTTAAAGGAACATTAAATTTTGGAATCAAGTTCTGTGCAAACCAAAATTGTGTGTTGTAGGGGTATTCTGACAGCGATTGGGGTGGTTCACTTTATCATATGAAGAGCACTTCAGGTTATGGCTTTAATCTTGGTTCAGGGGTTTTTTCTTGGTGTTCTAAGAAGCAGGAGATTGTTGCGCAATCTACAGCTGAAGCAGAGTTCATTGCAGCAACAGCTGCTGCAAATTAAGCCTTATGGCTTAGAAAAGTGTTGCTTGATCTAAATATGAAGCAAGAAGAGTACACAGAAGTGTTTGTAGATAATCAAGCAGCTATTGCTATCTCAAATAATCCTGTTTTTAATGGAAAAACCAAGCATTTTAATATCAAGTTATTCTTTCTCAGAGAGATGCAGAAAGAAGGTTCTGTTGGATTAAAGTATTGCAAGACTGATTTTCAATTGGCAGATATGTTCACAAAAGCTTTGCCAAGGAACAAATTTGAATTTCTCAAAGAAAAACTTGGAATTTGCAGCAACTGAAGCAAAATGGAGTGTTGAAGAATTACGTCAGTTACTGCAAGACTTAGTCAAAAAACATTATTGGATTTTTTTATTCAGTTTGTTGAGTGTTTCATTGATTTAGTTGCTATTTTTTAGGAGTTTGTTGATCATGGAAATGTGTGTCATGTAGTAGTCTAATTTCTCGATTCTAGTTGTTAAATTTTTCTGTATTTAAAATAGTATTTCAATTTAATGAAATATGGATTTCATTTCTTTAAAAAAAAAAAAACTTAATATCATTACCATTGAGAAAAACTTTAGGTGTCAATTATTTAGTGAAAACTTTTAGGTATTAGTGGTAGTTTAGTTGTGTCTATAAAACTGCAACTTAACTAATCACTCAACCATTAATCTTTCAAGGATCTGATCATAAGTGAGAACTAATTGTAAGGAAGAACGAACAACCTGAAATTCATATTAATTTTCTTTCTTGCTTTCTTTAGGTAACTCCTGATAGCGAGAACTCAAAGCGATTAGATCTACAGACAGTTGTCAAACGCAGCAGGAAGAACTGTCAGAGTATGTTGGAAGGATTTTGGCCTCGGCTTTGTCCCATTGAGCGCTTTTCTTGTCTGTGTTTCTTCGTGCTTTAATCGTTTATTGTAGCGTTTGCTACTGCATCTGTTGGGGAAGAAGCATCAAAATTTGAGCAGGACAAGGAGGTAGCAACAGTCAGAGGTCTAGAAGAAAGATGTTTACTTAAAAGACCGTAGTTTTGATGGTTTGGATGCCAGGTTTTGGCAGATTTTATTGTTTATTCAATTGCTTTTAGAATTTTTTTTTCTTTTGGTCTGGTATTATATTTTAGTGTTTAAAAAAATTTTGCTTACTTTGTGGTTAGCTTAGATTTTGTGTCTTTGTGTCAAACGCAGCAGGCAGAACTGTCAGAGTATGTTGGAAGGATTTTGGCCTTGGCTTTGTCCCATTGAGCGCTTTTCTTGTCCGTGTTTCTTCGTACTTTGACCGTTTATTGTAGTGTTTGCTACTGCATCTGTTGGGGAAGAAGCATCAAAACTTGAGCAGGACAAGGAGGTAGCAACAGTCAGAGGTCTAGAAGAAAGATGTTTACTTAAAAGACTGTAGTTTTGATGGTTTGGATGCCAGGTTTTGGTAGATTTTATTGTTTATTCAATTGCTTTTAGAATTTTTTTTCTTTTGGTCTGGTATTATATTTTAGTGTTTAAAAAAATTCTGCTTACTTTGTGGTTAGCTTGGATTTTGTGTCTTTTTTGATTCTATTAATAACACTCTTTTGGCTTAGCAAAAACATTCAGCTGAAACTAAGCCAATAACCATATGGTTGACTTGCCACTATAGCTCGTTTTACTTATAGTCCAATATCATGTTCCAAGTAGGGATCTTCAAGGTTTAGATTATCTATTTAAGCTCACAATTTATTTAATATTTAAAAAAATTTTAAGAAAAATATTATATCAGAAAAATAAGGTAAAAAATAAACTTTGTAAAAAAAAGTTCGATCTTGGTTACATTATTCAAAGCTCGAGTTTGGTTCAATTATTTTTTTCAATTATATAATATATATTAATTTTATATTTATATATTATGTAATTTTATTGATTAAAAATAAATATATAATAATGTAGTGTGAACATTAAAAACTATGTTAAGTTGTTTATATTTTAACACTTAATAAAAATATGTTAAATTAGTAAAGATTAAATTTGAAGAATATATATTTAAAAATAAATTAAAAATTTATATAGTATAGACGTGTCTAAACGGACTTAAACTATTTATTTATAAATATAAATAGATTTAAATAAAATTTAAAACTTATATTTTAATTCAAATAAAACTTAAGTAAATATAAATAATATTAATATTATATTTAAACCTGATCCCGAACCATTTAATAAGAAAGATGATTAGAATTATACCCGTTAGCAAAAAGGTTGCAGGCTATGTTTATCCATTTGAACGGCAAAAACTACAGTCTATACATGGCAAATCTTTATAGCAATATTCCAAGAAAGCCCAGAGCTTTTCTGCAACATCTATATATATATATACATTCACACATCAATAAAAAAATTAGAATCAACAAATAGCCCAATAAAAACTTTAACATCATACATCACTCATGCATTTACAAGCATTCAAGTACTCATGCAAACATTAACCAAATTCAAAAGCAGATCCAAGGAGCATGGCCAGAGTAATTGACAAATCTGGTATGAAGACTAGAGTGCAATATACTTTTTTATGCTTATTTAAAAGGGAAGGCATTTCCATGCACGATAAAGTTGCTTTTAGGTTCCTTACCTTCGAGTGCCTGTGTATTGCAAACCTTACCACATATGTCACATGAAGGGCAGCTCCAGATCTTCTTGACAAAATCGAGGAAGCGAGGATGATTTTTGTGTCCGAAAGTGCTTTCAAGCTTGATAAAGGGGAGGTCCCCAAGAATACAGTATAGATGAACGGAAGTATCACAATCTGCACAACTGTAGAACCTGGCTGTCTTTCTTCTTCTCATATATCAGATAGATTTGACTGGGATCAGAACTATCACGATAAATTAGAGCAAGATGGTGCTTGTCATACTTGTACCAAGCTGTAGGCGGTAGTCTGACGCATTTAAAATCTAGGACATACCCGCAAGGTTGACATCCATATGCTCCTGTTTGAAATGCTGATGCACTCGAGATATGCGATTGTGAGAAGCACTGCAATTCCCTACATAATTTCTGCCAAGAATGAGTGGGTGCTCACGAGTTGGATGACAGAAGGTGGTTGTCAGTAAACCACATTGAATGTCAATCTTGAAGTTACATCTTTTCCTATCACATTTATAGCTAAATCCATGGTGATAGTGACCACAAGTGTGGTAACGTGCAAAGCCGTTCTTTGTTAGGTTTAGCAGATGCTTGTGAATTGGGAGCCGATTTTGTCTAGGCAACTCAGCACACTTTTTATCGAGAGAAAAACATGCATTGCTCCCAGCTATAAAAAGGCAATGAAAGTGGCTTCATACACCCGACGCATATGTTGTCACCTTTGACCTCACCGTTAAACGTGAGCAGTAAATTTTACTCACGGTAGACATGTTTGATTTCTCATTCCATTCCCAAACTCATCCTTCCAAAAGCACCAGTGATCAATGTCATAGATTTCTCCAGCTCATCTCCTCGATCCTGAATAGTTCTATCGATAACACAATCTGCAAAAAGCATCAAAATTGCACTTAGAGCAAGAGTAGCTCACATCCTGAGGATTAATTTCAACGTGACATTGCACTTACACCATTCAGATTGATGTCCTTGATAAAAAAAAATTGCGAAAAATCAGGTGCTGATGCCCAAAGTGTTTTGGCAATCATTGGTGATGAAACACAACTTTCATGAAGCAAAATTTGGCATGTAGCAAGGGATTGCCGTCTCCAGATTTTCCACAAAAATCACAAATGAATGGGATTAGCCTCCGAAGTGTAATAAGTAGGTGCTCATGATCTCCATTTTCAACAACGGTCGGTTTGAAAAAAATCTTTGAACGGACGCGTAAAGTTGCACAAGGTGCAGTGATAAACAAATCCCTCAAGATCAAAGGATGCTTATGTGAATAATATTCAGGTTTGTGAAAGTTATCAGCAATGGATAGATGACGTAAGGCACAGTTGATGTCCAAACTGAAATTACAAGTCGCACAATGATTAAGAGATTCGCAACGAGCCCGTGACAGAAATTACAAAAGTAGTAACCGTGGGATTTGGTGATTCAAGGAGAAATATAAATGGGTGTGAAGGGTGGCAGGGTTGATTAATCTAAGAGCCTAACGAAGCACAATTGATATCTAGATCGAAGGAACATAGAGCACAGTGACAAACAAATCCCTTATGATCGCTCTGACAAAGATTACATTCGTATATAACCGAGGAAACAGATCGGAGAACAAGAGGGTTTAGAGGGTGAGAGGGATGATTAATCTCTGGAGCTAACTCCAAGTCCGCGCGTATCTTGTGAAGATAAAACTGGCAGCTGCTGCAGCAGTGGCTCGAACCCTCTATTGATTCCACACTCCCAAAGCGTAGAGCTTGTTCTCCTTTTCCTTCGACACTTACACGACTTTGGTCTTCGATGAACACCGGTGGCTGTTCATGGCAAAAATGATTAACATCCATCTCTCTCTCACTACTCTTGAATCTTGATCTGGCGATTCGTCGGATTGATGATTTGACCAACAAAATAAAAAATTTTCAGAAAATGAGAGAGAGAATTGAACACTGCAATAATTATTGTGTTTATAAAATTAATGAAGATTTAAGAGAGAGTTTATCGGTTCGGTAAGGTGGAGATTCCCATTAAAACCAGAATTCAAAAGAAGGATCAAATAAATAATTAAAAGGCAGCTAATGACTTGATGAGAGAGGAGTCAATGCTCTGATTACAAAAGCCGCCAAGCCTCTCGCTGTGGAAATTTGAATGCCGGCATTTGGCTGTCTATATTTACCGTAAACACCCTTGCCCGCTTTACTAATAACCGCCGACTATTACTTGCTTTGTTTTGGAAGTGAACTTAGCAAATCAAGGCCAATTTTGACATTTCACACCAGCTATGTTTTGTCTATAAATTTTACAAAAAAGCAAAAAACCAACAACTAAAAAGGTTCTTGCATATGATGAAATTGATGAATAGATTTATAGACCCTCATTGCTGCATCATATTATGATATATTATTAATAAATGAACAAATAATTTTAAAAATCTTTGAAATTAAATACATTGGATGCATCCTTGGATGAACACCAGTGGCAGTGGATGGTCATGGCAAAAATGATTAAGAGCCATTTCACTCATACACTGCTCTTGATCTGGCGATTTGTAAGACGCTGGACGGTGGTCTTTGATGAACTCTAGTGGATGTTCACCGTTCAAATGCTGAAGATCCATCTCTCTGTTTCCCTCCGTTCGGCAAAGATCTATCCATAAATCTTCTCAATAGGGAAAAAAAAAATTGATAAGAAGTTCAAGAGAGGTCGATTTTGTTATAATAATAACCAAAATATGTATTAGTCCCTTTATTTAAGCAAGCCAGTCACAATTACATTTTTCATAAAAGATCTTATGTAGAATCTCCTTTTGATTACTTGACCTTACACCCAAAGCAAAGTACCTATTATTTCATCCAAAAACATACGAGAGAAAGATGCATTCCCTGATAGTCTCAAAACTTGCATTGAGATAACATAAACCTTAATGTTGGCATGATTACAGGATACCAAAAAAATAAAAATAAAAATATGATGTAAAGTATAATATAATATTAAAAATAATAAAAACACAAAATAAAACAGATAATATAAATTATTAATATATAAAATATTATATAAATTTTATAATATTTTAAAGATAATTATAATACATAAAATATATAAATAATACACGAATACGTTATTACGAAGTTGTATGTGGTTCCTTAGTCCAGAGAAATATCATCATTCCAACCTGTAGGCTGTAGCTTGGTTAGCCAACGTGCATAATTTGATGACTCCAACATTGCATGGTAAAGTAGCAAGCAGGGCTGCAAGAGTAGGACGAGTCATTCTTAGAACGATGCCCGCGGATTCGTGGGTCATTTTTTTTTTAAGTAAAACTATATCTATAATCTATATTTATAATATATATATATACAAATATAAAGAATTTTTTAAACAGAGAAAAATATTCATTGATATTTATTATTATTAATTGTATTATCATTTTTACTATTTAAATATTTTTTATTATTAATAAAATTTATTATAATTATAAATAAAATTTTTAATTATATTGAATTATTTAATTAAATAAATTTATTGGATAATACGATTTGTTACATTTATAAATAAGTATTTTAATTCTATTGAAGGACTTTGGGTAAATTAAATTTGTTTGATAAATAATATAAAAATGTTAAAATTTATATTGATTTCGAAAGAAAAAGTTATATTAATTTAATAAATGTTAATGCAAATTTTAATTATTTATATAACATGTAACTTTATTTTTAATATATAAAATTTTATAAATATATAAATTTTTTATAATATAAATATTTTAAATTACATTACATTATAAGTAGTAAGAAGATTTATTTTATTCTTATTTATGATTTTATTTTATAAATATTAATAGAAATTATCATTGAAATTTTGAATATCATGATAATTTTGTAGAAAAAAAAATCAATGATTACAATATTTTAGATAATGCTTTTAACATTTATTTAATATATTTTTATGTAATATGATATTTGTTTCTATGATTTCTTTATTATTTAACATAATTTTTTTGCTAATATTAGATAATTAACACGTAAGATCACATGCAATGCATATGACGCAATAACTAGTATATATAAAAGCATAAATATGAAAAATCTTTTGAACTTACGAAATTATGCTTTATTGTTTATCTATTACTAAAATGACATTATAATAATATTTAATTTTTAATTATACAATAAGATTTAAACAAGAATTAAAAAATAGATTATTTTATTTTAAATTATATATTAATAATTATATATATTGAAATTCTCACGTATTGTTAATATTGTATATGGTAAAATAAATGATATTATCTATAATTATCTACTTTGAAATTATCATGTATATTGTAAAATTAATGATATTACATATATTGTATCAGAACTTAAATCCAAAAATTGTATTTAAATTTTTATAATTTTAGATTAATTCCCACTTAATTAGTATTATAGTTATATAACAATTAAGTTAGAGTTATATTTTAGATTAATTTTCACTTAATTACTATACAGTTATATACTAATTAAACTAAGAATTTTTACTATAAAATGTATGCATTAGCATCGAAGATAGCTTCCGTCAATTCTGTTGATTGTATTTTTTTTATTTCTTTCTTTTTTACCTTTCTTACGTAAATCATTATTTTTTCTATATAGTTTTATTTTTAAACATTGCTTACAATAATATGAAATAAGATTATTAAACCAACTGACAAACAAGATTCCATATTAATTGAAAATGATATGGAGGATAATAGATTGAAGAAGAAGATCAAGATAAAAAAGATTTAATTTTTTTTGAATATTATTAGAATTGGTCTTTAAATTAAAATTTATTTTCATTGTTTTTAGGAAGTTAGATTTTAAAATTTATTAAATTAAATAAATGATTAAAATATATTCAATAATACAGAAACAACTCCATTTATAAAAGCTAATTCTTTGATCTAGAGTTATTTTTTTTTATTCGATTGATTTTGAATGTATATTAGCAAAATTTAATTGACAACAATTTATGCAACTTGAAAAGAGTTACTAGCTTATTTTCTTAATTAATTTACTTTTCCTACGTGAGTAGAGATTATGAGAACAATATATTTCTAAACTCTAAGTCTTCCTTGATTCCCAAAAATTTAATTTAAAAAAAAACTCTAATTTAAATTTAATAAAAAAACTTCTAATTTTCGTGGGAGTAATTGCTAAAGGGAAAAAGTTTTTAAAATTTAAATATATGACAGATCACTCGAAAAATACCTAAAATCAACACATTTATTGAGAGATGTCATGGTAATCCTCTTAAATTGTCTAATGTTTAGCCATTCTTCCTAATATCTTTTAGGGTGTATATTTCTTTTTCTTTTAGGTTCATTTTCTAGGGATTTTCTCTCTTCCATTAGTGTTTTGCATTGTTATCTTTGGAGGATCAAGTTGGAGGATTTGGGTTAATCCATTTTACCTAATTGTGTTTATTTTTTGGGATATACGTGTGTTATTATTTAAGGATAATTTTTTTGTTAATAAATTATCTTGCTTTTTCTTTTTTTTCGTATAATTGGTTTTGGTTAATTATTTAGAATTTGTTGGTTAAAATCATGTTTTGATGATTTATAGGAGTACATAATTTTTTTAATTTTCCTATAATGTAGATTGCTTTAGTTTTCTTCTAAATTTTTCAATGATTTGATTGTTCAAAATCTCTGTAGTCCATTAAGTATAATTATTATGTTTATTGTTTTCCAACTTCTTACTATTATTTTCTTCAGGCATGTTCAATTTGCTATTTCTCAATTCAACTTTTGTTGTACCAACTTCATCATACAAGATTCATCATGCAAGGTTTATTCTCTCTTCTCATACATTTCTTTTCAGCCATATGGTGCGACTTTACACTTACAGGATCTAGTCAAATGGAAGAGAAAACAAGGCACTGAAAAAATGTAATTTGTAATTTTATATTATAAGAATATTACTATTTACCTTCTATTGATCATTTATATTTTCATACATTTGTTTGGAATCGATTTATATTTCTTGCAACCCAAAGGAGTTAATTGATAATATCACCATAGTAATAATAAGGTCCTAAGTAATTATAGGGGAGAAGAAGCAATGGGGTAATTCTTTCAGCTTCTTTGAGTTAGAGAAGCTCATTTTAACCTTTAAAAGACTTATATATATCATTTGGAATTCTACTATATGTGTTTGTACTAAAAACCTTTTAACTGTGTCCCTCTGTTTTCCCTTTTAACTTTTTTTTTTAATTTAATGTCTTTGAATTGAGTTATTGTATTTTTATAAACTTACTTGATGTGAATTGCAAAGCTTATGTTTTTTCTGTTACTTTTTCAATCTCAGATAAATTCACACCCTTGCTGTGGTAGTCATGGCCATGCATAGGGAAGAAAAAAATAGGGTAATAAATGTGGTTTTTATGGTTTCCTTGTTTTTATTAAAATTACTTATGGAGTTATAAAAATTATTTAAATGCATCATTTAACAAATTAAAAATAACAAATGTATGATATCATGCATAGCATATGTAACATAAGAACTAGTATATATAAAAGCACGAATATAAAAAATTTTTTAGACATATT
>JBBYHK010503682.1:0-14142 GCA_038382065.1 Adansonia grandidieri | reverse complement strand
CCCAAACCCCAAACCCCTAAACCCTAACCCCAAACCCCAAACCCCAAACCATAAACCCCAAACCCCAAACCCTAAACCCCTAACCCTAAACCCTAAAACCCAACCCAACCCTAAACCCTAAACCCTAAACCCTAAACGGGTGTTGGTGCATGTACTTTATTCGTGGGCGTGGTGCCATGGGTAGTTACCCACTAAATCCATTGGTTGGCTCAACAAAAATAGTGAATTAAGGCCACTTTTGGTAGCTAAAAATTGAGAAAGTCCTTGGTGGCCTTCAAAAAATTGAATTAAGTCATGAAAATGTCTTTTATCATGGCCACTTGGAACTTAAAAATTTGTTAAAACCCTATCATAAGTTCAATGTTGACACTTGATATGAATTTGGATGACCTTTGGTGCTGAAAACATGGTCTAATTTATGTTTAATGTCATGGTGTAAAATGGTGAAAATGGCACAAACTAGGCATTTTAACCTTTTAGTATCGATATAATGTACATTGTATCAATATTTAGAGTAAATTTTTGCTCTAAGTATCGATTGTATACAGCTGGTATCAATATCAAGAGGTTGGTAATGAAACTAGCACTCTTTGTATCGATACTGACTAGCCAAAATAGATTTTTAAGCTATTGTAAAGCCCAATATCGATACAAAGGGTCTATGTATCGACAAAGAAGCTCTTGTATCAATACATAACCCTTTTGTATTGATACAACATATGAAAATTTGAATTTTTGGTGATGTGGAAGCCTTGTATCTATATCTAAAGGTCATGCATCGATACATTCAAAAATATGAATTTTTCATACCTTGGCCTTTTTAAACACCTTATCTTAGCTAGGAATGATGGATGGCTGACCTGTATTTGTCTGTATAACATTATGACACTTTGATTTCTCCTGACCTGTATTTGTCTGTATAACATTGATGACATTTTTATTTCTTCTTTTTCCTTTAATACAACTGTTAGGCATTTCAAACCTTCCCAGAAAAAATTTTTTGCTTGCAGCCATGTCGTGTAAGTAACATGGCACCTGACAGTCATCCCCATTTTTATGTTTATTTCTTTAATTTTATTACCTTACGATTATGTTCTGGGATGCCAGAATTGGCCGAGACAAAATAGGGTGTCTATATGACAAATACTTCGTTGCATGCTTTAATGTTTCCTAAATTGACATTTTAAGATTTAAAACAATTTAATTCATTTTAATCCTTTTAGTAAAATGTCCATTTGCAGAAACTATGTTGTCTTAAAACCTTCCAATTTTGTTAAGCTGTTCCTAACTTTATGGAATCTCATCCATTAGATAACGGTCATCTAACCTGACAAGAATTAGCTCCTAAATTTTCAGAATCAAATTCCTAATCCTTAGGTATTTGATTCTTGCCAAAAAATTAGTTCGAACGGAAGTTAGACTTTAACAGTTAGTGTTCCCGGTATAGGAAATCTCTTTAGCCATGAGAATGGCCTTTGATCACTAATTTTGGAGGATGATTAGGGACTATTGTAGGCACTAGAAACATGAGTTAGGTGCTGCCAAAAGACCAATACATAGCAACAGTGGAAATGGAAACAAGTTGCCATTCATAAGTTTAATTTCAAAGTGAACTGAGTGTAACAACATTTGTCGTAAATTAGTCTGGAAATTGAATATCATTCAGTTCACTTGCAATCCTAAGATGCAACAAATTTATGGAATGTTTTCAAAAGGGTTTCTAGGAGCATTAGGCATAATATATCTTCCAAAGTTGCTTAAAAATTCCAGCTTTGCGATGTCTACAAACTAAGGCCAAAATTAGTTGTCTCTGAGTCAAAATAAAAATAAACAATTTAAAATTAATTTGCATACATAATATTTTGAAAAAATAAAACATAAAATATATAAAGAAATTAATTTTTATAGCCTTGTGATCGCATACTAAGTGGGCTAGACAACATCAATTTATAATGTTTTGATGCATATTTAATATGAATCAGTTTAAGACAATTTTTATTGATATAAACAATTTAATGATTAAAATACTTATTTAGCCTGCTCTCTAGAATGAAGTAAAAACTTATAAAAAAATATTTTACAAAGCTTACATCACTGAAATTTAAAGATCAATGCACATGATATCATAACGTTAACTATCATGAATTAGGCTATAGCTACTACACGTAATCCATAACGTATATGCTCTAATACTACCACTAGAATCTCATATTCCGATGAAGTATGGCCTCATGCAACAATAGCATTTAAAATTTTGCAAAACCATATTAAAAGGTAGCAAAAACATCAAACACGAAAGTAGCTAGACTTCCCTGCTGATCTTTAGAAGAGCAAATAACATGTAGTAACAAAGATTTAATAAGCTTAAATCACACATTTAACGAGAAGCTTGCCAAACTCTTAGATCTCATAATCTAAAGTCAAATCCAACTTGAAGGATACCTAAAGAGGGGTGTCCATAGTATTTGATCGGATCTATGAGATTGCAAGCAACACAGTTATCTTGCCTCCAACAGGTTATCCACATGAATGATAATGGGGGCCTTCTCAATGATTAGCAGTTCTCTAGTGCTAGCTAAAAGACTCAACAAGTCTTAACCAAAAGATGACTGCAATTTATTTTTTCTTTCACTTAATTTGACAACAATTTTGGGATGGTGTTCTTCTCATAAAGATTGGAAGAATACTCAAGGAGAGGAAGAATGGGTGGTGGCAATAGGGAATTTTCTTCCTCTTAGGTGGTAGCTATTGAGAGAACTTAGAAAGGAACTTCTTCTCACCAAAATTTTCACTTCACAAGTTTTTTTTCTCTATCGCGAAACATATTTCCTTTACCCGAATTTAATAACAACTTTCCAAGAGAGTTGTTATTGAAATTAAACTCATTGTATAGGTGAAATTGTTTCACCCTAAGTAAGTTAGTTTTTACTCGAACTCCTTTCACCATTGTGGCCAAACCTAGCTAAAAAATGGGCACTAGTGAATTCAGCCAAGGCACTATGTATCTAGGCATAATTCAAGCATTATGCACCATAGATTATTTAGCTAAGTTAGATTTCTATAAAGTTTAATCCAAATTATTACACTTTAATTTATCTTATAAATTAATTAATTTATCTAATTTAATTATCATAAAATTATATTAAGATAAATAAGTATAAACCTATTTTAGCTAACCATTTCTCCCATTTATGAATTTTTATCTAAATAAAATTCATAAATTAAATTAAAACAATTTAATTTAATAATAATAATAATCTTATTAATATTAATTATCTAAATTATTAATATTTTGATAAGATTATTCTAGGAATTTTTGCTCGGACATTATCCATATTGTAATGTTTTAATTTAGACAATATCTATCCAGACATAATATGTCTCAATTTAGACACTATCTAGATAAGACAATTTTATCTACTATGTATTAAAAAGACAATAAAATCTTAGATTTTAGAAAATCTAAATTTTTGTCTTAAATTAATTCTTAATTGAGCTTTTTAATTAAGTCCTCCGTTTAATCATCCTTTATTTAATTAAGTCAAACTTAATTAAAACCCAATTTTGATCTAATAATATTGTACTATTATGTGTGACCCACTAGGTTCCCAACATGTTGGCAATGAACATAATTAATCTCATTCATCATATTCATAGATTAAAAGTAGGATCTAGCAACCCACCATGAGACACCTAAATGTTGTAAAGTCAATGTGACCTCATCGAACCTTTCAATAACTATCCTATCAATGTAATATGGTCTTTCCACCATATATCCCAAAATAATCATGAGCATTGTCTAGTGTCTACTCATGTTCCAATCCATGTTAGATCTTTTAACTTAGTTTATCATTCATGAATCTATGAAAAAAATTCCTTATAATTCACTATGCTCTGGCCAGAGACTTTAATCTAATTAACCATAATTAAGATCATTAGAAATATGTCTCCAATATCACTTGGAGTAGTAAATCCTCTTGGATCACTTATCCATCTACCATATGGTTCATGCCATTCTTAATGCCAACCTTATTTGGTAGCCATCCATTGTGGACTATTCATAATGATCAAAGTATAACACCCCCATACGAGATGACCTCGTATCACAAGTCTAAGGACTATTTACATGATTGGCATATGAGAACATAATCCATAGACATTTGAATGACTAATACCAAATTAAGTTCTCATAGGGGCCATGTTTAATGAACTCGTTTCCGTAAAACAATCATTGTTAATGCCCTATCTTGACAATATGATGACTAGGAACATTTTTTAGAAACATGCCTTTGATGCAAAGGATCTCATCATCATAATGGCTTACTATCTTTTCAAAACCATTATGTTTTAAAGGCTTTATTCAATTAGTGTTTACATGATAGTCAATCACGCCACTAACATGAAGGAAAATGTTTGTCACTATAATATAGTAAAATGTATATAGTTAATTGATTGTGTATCCAATGTCCTAATCCGATTGGTCTAAAGACATACACCAACAAAATATATGTGATTTTTGTGCCAGGATAAATCATCCAAGTGTGGTCCAAAATATTTGGGCTTTTAGCACAACAAGGTTACATTAGGCCAAGTAGTGTTTCCATGGATTTAATTCTATAACTTAAATTCCATCTTAATCTAAAAAAATAATATTCATCTAATAAATATAATTATCTAATAACTATAAATTTTAATACATAAATTGGAAACTAAATTAGCTAGTATACACATCTCTATGGATTTTATCTATATAAAATCCTTAATTTAGTTTAAACCATTTAAACTTAATTTTAATCTTGTTTAATATTAATTATCAAATAATTAATATTAGAAAAATATTCCAAGGGATTGTAGATTAGTTAATGAGATAGAAAAATTTGATTCACAATCAAATCCTAATCTATGTGAAATCTTATTTCAGCTAGGACAAGATTCATCCACCTTGACATGCTATATCCTAATTTATACATTATCTTGATAAGGCAATCTTTGACCATGTCTTAATTAAACAACAAAATATAGATTTCATAAATCTAATTTTGTCTTAAAATAGATCTTAATCAAACTATTCAATTTTGCCCTCTATTCAAATTACCTTTTATTTAATTAAGTCATAATTAAATCATGATTTAATCCAACAAATCCATCTTATTGTGTATGCCGCATTAGGTAGGTAAGCTGATGGCAATAAATATAATTAATTGTATCATAGATCAATAGCAGGATCTAGCAACTCCTAATGGCCACATAAATGTTGAAGAGTCAATGTGGCCTTACAAAAACCATTTAGTAACAAGCCTATCAGTGTACTATAGTCTCTTCACCATATATCCCAAGTTAAACGTGAGCATAGTTTAGTGTCAACTTATGGTTCAATCCATGTTAGATTTTTTATATTATGGATAATGATCATGAATCTACAAAGAATAATTCCTCATAATTCATTATGCTCTAGCCATTGACTTTTATCCAATTAACCATAGTTAAAATCCTCTGGGATATGTCTCCAATTTTCACTAGGAATGGTGAATCCTCTCTCAGTCACTCATCCATCCACCATATGATTCATGCCTTGCCTAAAACCACCCTACCACAAGCATCGCTCTATTTTAGAGTTATTCATGATGGTCTTTAAGTAGAACACTCATATGAGATGACCTAGTATCATAAGTTTAAGGACTATTGTACATGTCTGGTATGCAAGAACAAATTCCATAAAAATTTGAGAGACTTATACCAAATGGAGTTCTTATTCGGGTCACGTTCAATAAACTTGTTTTTATAAAATAAGCACCCCATGCCATCCTAAGTATCAACATACTTTAACCTATGAGATTCGTTACTTACATCCTACGGAAGAAGGCATAACATGAGTTGGTCTTTGAGCATTACCAATGCCCCATCTTGACAATAGTATGACCAAGAACATTTTAAAGGTCCAGGCTTTGATGCATAAGAATCTCATAACTGCAACATTGCAATTCCTTGGCAAGGCCTTTTAAGTTTCATAGGCTTTATCCAATTAGTATTTTCATGATAGACAATCATGCCACTAATATAAAGGAAAACCTTTTGTTACATTAACTTGTACATGTACACAGTTAATTGACTATGTATCGCATGTCCCAATCTGATTAGTTTAAAGGCATACACTAATAGAATCAAGATAGTTCAAACATAGAGCACAAGAAATCACCATAGCTGAATGGCCTCCAAGCACATTAGATCATGAAAAATCATGTAATTAAACTAGAAATTAAAAGATTAGGTAGAAAGATTTATCATTAGAGCTTTTCCCCCTTTAAATCTCCTTAAGAGAATGAGAGAACTTAGAAAATATCTATACTTTAATGAGTGTTTAAAATGAATAATATATATCTAAGATGTTAAAATAAATAACCACCACAACCTATTGATAGACTTTAGGTGGGTCACATAGGCTTGGTCACCCATACGTAACACTAACCTTAACTATTAACCACCTAAATTCCTTTAACTAACTTAGGTGAAATGACTAAAATGAACTCCTTTAAATTGATGAGCAACTGAATTTATCACATTAGTTACATGTTAAATTCAACCAAGGTTATTATTTAAGCTTAAAATTTTTATTGCATCTAATTAATCATGATATTACTTGTAAAGGCTTAATTGTGTTTTGCCTCTATAATAAAAATAACTCTTCGTGACTTTTTTTTGAAAAATTTAGAATTTTCTATCTTGAACCTCTCGAATTAAGCTTTTGAAAATTCTTAACACTTGAATTTCTAAGGTCTTTTCATAACTCGACCTCGACAATACTTTCTTAACTTATATTTCATATTTATTTTCATTTAGTGCAATCAATTTCAAAATCCAAGTTCTAGAACTCCACCAATTTGAAAGTCAAACTTTTGGCATATAATTGACTCTGCTTACGATTTATTTTTGACTTTTAGTTGACTTTTGATTTGACTTTTAAAACTAGTTTTTTTATTCAAATATCTTTAATAACTACCCCACTTCTTTTAAAGGCATAAACAAGTTAATTTTTGTCATACTAAGATTTTCAAGACCTGGGTCTCGATTTTTCAAATTAATCATTTGCCCCTTAAATCAAACAATTAAGCTTGAATGCCTTTTTTTATGAAAGTAAACCCATGGAATCATTCTGAAACCTAAGTTATACCTTCCAATCATAAATAAAAAGGTTTAGACTGAGAAAACACCATCTACTTATAAAAACTTAAAAAAGTCAATTAATGAGCCTAAACAAAATTAAGTGTCTACATAACCCATTTTGGAATTTTTAATATGCACTCGGGTTTGAAACTATCCCCATGCTGGTGTAAATCAGCCTAAATCAAAGGAACTTTTATTTTCCTTAGTGATTTTGACTAAGAATCAAGGTTTTCTAAATGCAAATGAAGGTTTTGTAACACTTCCTAGTTAAAGGATTTTTAGGTCACTTGTGTGGATAACCATCAGAGGGTAAATGCTTAAATAGCTTTGGTTTATGATAACCAAGCTCGATGTACATATTCTTGGGTCATGGAATTGCTAAAAGACTTCTCAAGATTGAGGTACGTTTGAATTTTGAATAGTTTTTTATTTTTCTTGATCTTAAAGATTAATCAAGATCTTGCAAGACGATTCTATTTAGGAAGTCTCAAGTTAGTTTGTTTCATTTATTTTCACTGTGATGTTTATGAATTATGTTATAAATTTTTGTAATCAGATTACTTGCTAACCCTAGATTTCCTATAGTTAAGGATATTCTTTACAACAATCTAGTGACTGTCACTAAGATTGATTTAGTATCTATTGGGGACACTCACAGCATATGATACGTTTGGTCTACACGACATACATGATTGATCCCATAGCTAAAGCATATGGAATCATATCCATCTATGTCTTTTTCATGTAATGTTTTAGGACATATATTTTTCGAGTAATGTACATTGTGCATCATAGGCAAGTTTCCTCTCTTGGAGTCTTCCATGCTAAATCTTTTTTGCTGTTAGGAATGCCCTATGGATGAAAAACCTTATGTTGTATTTCATTAGTTTGAACTGATTATTCATATTTATATATTTGAGTTTTTCATTACATTATTGTTATTTTGTTCTCATTTAATTTACATGTTAAAGTAAATGTAAGCAAATATGGCTCAATGACTAATTGTGTTTGTGCCATTAAAATGTTGCGTATAATAGACTTTATATGTGGGAAGATAACATTCTAAGGTAAGGAGCCTAAATTCATGGTCCATAGTCTATAGGTTAACGTGAGCAATTAATTTATGTAAAGACTATTATGTTGTCTAAATCCAATTGGGGAGATGGCTTGTCTTAGCCATCTAAAGCGAGCCAACTCCTTAAGCAGAGACATAGATATATTGCTTAGAGGTGGTGATATATCAGACTAGACCAAAGTTCAATTAATCCATTAATAAGTCCAGTTACATGGATTAATTCACTTTGGACAATCATTATGTAATATACCTAAATCTAAGTAGTTGGCTCCATGTGTATAACTTGTAAGCTTTGACGTTGCAAAGGCTAAAGCTTCTCTAAGTAGTAAGTTTTAGACCAGTTCATTGGGTATATGACTTATACTTGAGAACTTTACTTACAAATATGGAATCATAGCTCCTATAAAGAGTTAAGGTTATCCTCTTAAAAAGCATTTTATAGGATGGTGTCAATGGACGAGGCCTTGGTCATTTGTCTACCAAATGATAAAAGTTCACATGTGGTGAACAATTATTTTCACATAAAGGGTATAATAGAACTTTAAGATAAAGTGATCAAGTAGGTAAAATAGACTTTAACCTAAAGTTGATTACGGATATCATATAATGTTATTACATAAATGACAAGGTCATTAGATTAAAAGGGTATTTATAAAGCTTATGTAATACGGTATATAATTAGGAGTGTAGTCTTAAGTCTTTAATGGCATGACTCTGAGATTAATAATTATGTAGTTATTTATTCAATATAGATTAATTAATACATAGATTATTAGAGCCAAATTATATATTTCCAATTGGTCCCTTCACTAGCTGTAGAGACCTAATTTTGTTTGGGTCTTTTTTTCGATATTCTTAGTTATCTGAGATTGGGAATATGATTGTAACTTGTTATATCACACATACATGATCGTATTGACACATGATAGAAAAAAATGCCATTTAAAGACCGATCTCGGATGAAAAAACAAATATTCAAAAGGAAAACTTTGTTTTTAAATATTTTGTTGCCAAATTTAGAAAATTATTCCCGCAAATGATATCACGGTTAAATTTTCCATTTTCATGAATTTTTTGAGATTTTTTTGTAAAGCTTGAAAAACTGACTATCGTATATTTTTACCGACACTTGTGCAGTATTCATGCCAATATGCATTTGAAAAAAAATCAAATATATTCAAGAAAAAAATAAGTATTGGTGTTTTTACCACAAGATGTCAAATTGGTAATTTTGTTAATTAATTTTGAATTTTAACAGTATCGCGATTATTATGCTTGTGAAATTTTCTTAGTTAAATCTATTTCGGATTTCTTAATTTCATTTTTTTATTTATTTTATTTTTGATAATTAATATTTTAGACAATATGTTGTATTTAATCCATTTTATATAATTTTCAATGCATTTTTTAAAATTTTCTCAGTTTCAAAATATGAGTTTTCTTTCACCTGTAAAATTTTTGGTAGAGTTTTTCCAAGTTTTAAACTTCAAAATTCTTTAAATATTTTTATTTAACCACCATCAAATCAGCTTTTCAAAATTCATTTTATTTTATAAGTTTTATAGTTTTTAAATTTTTTTTTATTTTTAAGATATGGAGTTTTCTACTCCGTAAACTTTTTTAGGAAGACTTTTTCGAGTTTAAGATTCTTAAAATTCATTAAATATTTTCATTAAATTTATATTAAATTAGTTTTTAAAAATTTAATTTATTTTATGAGTTTTACATTTTTTTGAATTTTCTCGCTTTCAAGATATGGAGTTTTCTACTCAGTAAAATTTCTTGGGAGGAATTTTTCAAGTTTAAGGTTTTTAAAATTTATTAAATATTTTCATTAAATTTGTATTAAATCAGTTTTTAAAAATTTAATTTATTTTATGAGTTCTGCATTTTTTTTCAAAATAGCGAATTTCTTCCATAAAGGTTTTCTTCTAAAATTTTACGAGTTTTGGATTTTAATTTTTTTTCTTCTTGCACGTAAGACTTCTTAATAATTTTTCTTGTATAATTCAATACTTGAAATCTTTTAAAAAAATTTTTATTAATTTTATTTTGGGTAAAATTCCTTAATGGGCCTAAAAATTTTAATTTTTGCAAATAACCCCAATTATTTCTCAACAAGCCCAATGACTTTACCAAGCCCATTTTGTTGATTTTCCACCAAACCCATTGCATTCTCTACAAGCCTAACAAGCCTATTTTAATCTCTAATTTTCCAACAAAGTCCACTAGCTTTTTCTTTTAATTTTTTTTTTATTTTTATGCCAATATTTAGATTCAAATTTTTTATTTTCTTATTTTTTATGGAATTTTGATTGGAATTTCCATAGGATTAAATTCTTAATTGGATTTGTTATGTGGAATTTTGTTGAGTGCATGAATTTTAATTTGTTATCATTCTTTCATGGAATTTTCGATTAGGCTTTTTAGGCACCTTGATTGCATTTGTTTCTATACTTCTAAGATTATGTTTACTTGTAAATGTATAACGAAAATTTGTTTTTTAAATAATTAGTTTTATAGTTTGCTAATTTAGTTACATGAAATTCAATTTGGTTGGAATTAAACTCTTTTCTAACTAATTTAGTTTCTTCCTAACAAAATTCATCAAGTGTGCCAAGAATGACACATGATCATCATGCCACCTAAACTATCATTACAATAGGATGGTGACTTGTAAGAAAAGATGACAAGGGTATGGGCTTATGAGACACCATAATGATTTTTAACCTAACAAGTTAACTAAATAATAAGTAAACAAATTTTTTTTTTTAAAAAAAAGCATGAAAAAAGATAGAATTTTGGCCAAGGAAGATTTTTATCCTCCTTTCTAGAATCATCTCCCTTACAAATGGGGGAGGATGTTTTCTTCAAGCACTTTAGTTTTGGAGACCAAAAAAAAAGTTAAAAAAAAAAAGAAAAAAAGAAAATACTTGAAAAAAATTTTCAAAGCTTTGTTAAGGTACAATCTCCCCTTAAATCTTTGAAGTTTTATTTGTTTTATGCGTTTTTCTTCTCTTTGGTGAGCCAAAAATATGCTTAAGTTCATGGATTTTTTATCCATGTTGAAAGATTAAGCATTTGGCCATGAACTAATTTCCTTGATTTTATTTTTTTTTTCTTGTTTGTAAATTACCTTTTTTCATGAACCATGATTATGTGGATATAATGTTGGTTTTGGTGTTGTATTTGTCATATATATATATATATATTCATATGTATTTTATTTCTTTTAGATTTTCTCTTGTTATTATGGTAAATCACATATTTATATATTTATTTTTGTAATTTTATCATATAATGGTGCTAAATTGTGTTAAATAAAATATGAATATGTGATTATTGAGTTAAAAAAATTAATTGGTATGATTATTTAGGTGTTGGCCAAAATTCATGCTTGTATATATGATGATTTTTTGTGGTCCTTTTGTAAATATAGAAACTTCAGAGGCAAATTTGTAAAAAAATAAAAAATTTAGACCTACATGTTTGGCTTAGGTTATTTTAAAATGTAAATTTCTAATCTAGGGTATTTTAGGGCAAAAAATATATATTTTTAGCATTTTTAACCAATTTAGGACAATATTTAATTTTAAGAAATTTAGGGACCCATTAGCAATTTTTTGTACCATGGGCCATTTGTTGTAATCTAAATTACTCACTTAGAGTAAAAATCATCATCACTTATCTTTTCATGTCCTTTAGGGTTGTTGGGATAATTTTACATCTAAAGTACACCTCAAGGGCATTTTGGTAATTTCCTTTGACTCGAGTCCTAGGCAGTCCTCGAGATGCTTTATGCTAGAGATGTACATTTAGGAGAGGTTTGCCCTTCTATGATCCTTTTCATGTCTTTTAAGGTTGCTGGGATACTTTTATGTCGAAGGCACACCCTGAGAGCATTTTGGTAATTTCATTGAGTTGAGTCCTAAATAGTCATTGAGATGCTTTTATGCCAAAGATGTACACCTAGAATAGGTTCACCTTTCTATGATCCTTTTCTGTCCTTTAGGGTAGTCAAGATACTTTCACGTCTTTAGGATATTTTGGTAATTTTCTTTGGAATCGAGTCCTAGGTAGTTATCAGGATCTTTTATGCCAAAGATGTACATTTATGATAGGTTCACCATTTTATAATTCTTTTCATGTCCTTCAAGGTTGCCGAGATACTTTCACATCGAAGGTATAGCCCAAAGGCATTTTAGTAATTTTGCATTAGAACCAAGTCCTCTGTGATTATTAAGATACTTTCATGTCAAAGGTATACATTAGATTCATCATTTTAGATTGTTATCGAGTCCTAGGATATTCTATAAATATTTTCAATAAATATAAATTTTTTTAGAAAATTAAGGCAATGTCTCCTTGTAAGAATAATATGTAGAATTTCTTCCAAAATATAAGATAGGTTCTAAGAATTATTTTAATAACAAGATATCCTTTTCAAAATAAAAATCAGGATTTTTATAAATTTCAAAAAAAAAAACCTTTCACATTCCTCGAGCTCTCCACAGGGTGCAAAAGATATTTTAAATTTTAAAACCTTTTATGCTTCCTTTAGTTTTCCATTGGGATACAAAAGAGAATGATAAAATGTTGTCGCATTCCACTGGTCCTCCGATGGAGTGCGTAAGGGATTTTGATTTTCAAAATTTTAAAAATTCGATTTTCCCAACACAAAATAATAAAGTTTTTGTATAAATTATTATTTCAAGAATTTTTAATTAAATGCCATATGTTGAAACCGAATCAAAATTAAAATTCAACTTAACATGTAATTAATAAGGTACCGATTTTCAGGCATCATGAGAGGGTTGATCTTTACTTGTGATAGTAACTGGCTCTCAGGCCCTTTATATGATCTCTGGCATGATCGTGGACCTCAAAGTTAGTATTATAGGGTTTCATAACTCTCGAAATATTAACTCTGATAGGTGACCAATCTTACATAGCCCTAGTAGATTGGTGGCAACTCTAAACAAATAATCATTTTGTAATGACTATTGAGGGTTAAGTTGAGTGAGTGATTCATTTCGACCACTCGGTCCCTAAAAATAAGAAAATATTCATAATAATATGGCCTCTTTCTCGATAGGTATTTTTTACAATTTAACGATTCTTAAGGCCAAAAGCTATACAAATGTCTTACCTCTAAAGGTAATCCACACTTATACCTATTGCAGCCTTTATAAGATCTAGTGGTTTTTTGGAGTTAGCTAGAAGGCTTCTCAACTTTAACCAAAATATATAAAGCAAATAGGTTTACATCTAAAGTGATCTAGGAACAATTTCCATGCCTAATGTGCTAAAGAGGAAAAAAACAACTCTGTAAGGAAATAGCTATTTTTTGCAGATGTAGGCAAACAAACCTAAAAATTCTAGTTTTTGATTTCAATGGATTCCTTTAGGCTTGAAAACTGATTTTACACCATTTTTATGATTATAAACAATTTTAAATCACACGAAAAACATGTTTGCATTAAGACAGGTGTTTTACGTAAATACCAATAAGCAGATCCAAAAATCATAATTCTTGATTCTGGTTGATTGTACTATGATAGAAATTGATTTTCTACCTTCATGTGATTAAAAACACTTTGAGATCATTGGAATACCAATTGGCACATAAAGAGGCTTAGGGAAGCAAAAGAGTTGGCATAATAGCCTTGAGGGAGATCTAGGGTTCTTTGCCTAGGATTTTCAAACAACTTACTCCCAAAAAGACTTAATGTTATCTATATAGGCCTTATAGACTAGGTTTAGATTTAATGAATGAACCAGACCCATTAAACTAGCCTTAGAGGTGGTGCTAACTTAAAGTGTTTGTTGGAGCACAATTAAAACTATTTTAATTAGCTTGTGGAAGATTGGGCCAAAAAAGTAACATATTAATATTTTAGCCCAAT
>JBBYHK010503671.1:3789-14142 GCA_038382065.1 Adansonia grandidieri | reverse complement strand
TAATTTAGACTTCAAAAAAATGTTTTGATTAATTCAAAAGTCCAAATTCATAATTTGATATGGGTTTTGATCTTTCTCGATGCAAAGAAATGAGTTAAAATCGAGTTTTGGATCAATGGTGGATGAGTCAAAAATGCCTGGACCATGAAAATAGCCTACATGTATCGATACATTTGGTCCAAAAACCTTCATGGTATCAATACAATGAACATTATATCGATACAATGATCACTGTATTGATACTATGAACCATTATATCGATACTATGAACCATTGTATCGATACTATGAACTACTATATCAATACATGTTGATATGTATCAGTACATTTCTTTATAGAATGCATGTTTTGGTCCTGGCATGGCCTAGTATCGATACATGAGGTCCTATATCAATACAGAGGCTTATGTATTGATACATCTACATGTTTTATCGATACAAATGAGGATATTTCAAATTTTTGGCATGTTAGAGCATTGTATCGATACATGAGAACCATGTATCGATACATTCAAGTAAAATTATGAATTTTCTCATATCTTTTGCCCTCGGATACCTTGAACTACATCATTTGATGCCTCATCTTTGCATTTAACTTTGATATGATCCCTAGGCCTTCTTGACCTCCTCAAAATACTTTTTGAGGTGTCTACAGCTGCCCCCTCTCATATCCATGCTCTAGATTGCTACAAATTAGCTCGTACAAAATAATTTGTCTACAATCTTTGATCAAACAAGAACCAAGAAGATATCAAAGAAGGAAGAGGAGCAATTGTTTTATATCCCTAAGAGAGGTATTGCTTATTTGGTGGCGGCAATCAAGAAAAACCTTGAGAAAATATTTTCTAACCTTTAGAACTATTTCCTTTTAGAAATTAGGTCAAAAGAGATTAGTAATTTTTTAACCCTTCATGTCTTTATACTTTAGCTCAATCCAACTCCTAGTTGGCTTTAGAATGGAAAAGTTTTGACCTAATTAAAACTCCTAAATCAAGTGAAACTCTTTCACCTTATTTTAGGTGTTTTGAAATAACCAACCTTTATTTCAAAGAAATTAAATGGTTAGCCCTTCCCACAGCTATGGCCAAAATCCCTGTCCTAATTGGGGGATGGAATTTGGCCTAACAAGCTTCGACATAAACCAAGCTTTAGGCATAATAGGGGTCATCGCGCTAGCTATGTTTCTATGAGTTTAGTTCTATAATTTAAAATTCATAGTTATCTAAATAAATAATATTTATCATAAATATAATTATGCAATAATTATAAAAGTAGATAAATAAATTAAAAACTTAATTTACTAGTATGCATAATGCTATTCAGTTATGGCAATAAAAAACCTCAAGAAAATATTTTGTAACCTTTTAAAAATATTCTTTCAAGAATTAGGTAAAAAAAGATCAAAGGGTTGCATGCTTCAAATGCATAGAGGCTTAGCATATGCTAGTTTTTTAGCATTGTAAAAGCCCTATCTTGATAATACAATAACCAAGAATGCTTTTAGAAACATGGCTTTGATGCATAAAGATCTCATTATCATAACTCATTATATTTTTTGCAAGGCCATTATGTTTCATAGATTTCATCCAATGAGTGGTCTCATGATAGTCAATAATGTCACTAACATAAAGAAAAATCGTGTGTTACTTTAGCTAATAATGTGTGTGCAGTTAGTTGACTGTGTATCCCATCTCCTAATTTGATTTGTTCAAGGGTATATCAAAATAATGTTCTTATTTATTGTATTATCAAGATAGGGCATTGGCTATGCTCAAATATCAATTCATGTTATCCCTTCTTACTTAGGAAATAAGCAACCATTCTTATAGATTGAAGTATGCGAGATACTTGGGATGGCATGGGGGTGCTTGTTTTATGGAAACAAGTTCACTAAACATGGCCCGTGTGAACTCTATTTGGTATTAGTCACTAAAGTGTTTATTGAGTTATTCGCGCATGCAAGTCGTGTAGCTGGTTTTCAAACTTATGATACAAGGTCATCTTGTATGGCCAGTGTTATACTTTGATTTTATCATGAAATGTTCCATCTTTATGCATGCTAGAGGTAAGATGATCTTGGGTATGACATGAAGCATATGGAGATGGATTAGTGATCCAAAGAGGATTCACACCTTCTAGCGACATCATAGATGTATCCTATCTATTCTTAGCTATGGTTAATAGGATTAAAGCCTTTAGCCAAAGCACGATGAGTGTAGGAGAAATTGTTTCTCTATATTCATAATGTAACCATGAGCTGTATAGACTAATACATGGGTAGATATTGAACCATGCTTATGCTCATGCTCATTCTAAGATATTTGGTGAAAGAAATAAATTACAATGATAGGCTAGTCATTAAAAGATTTTGATAAGGTCATATTTGACTCTTGAACATTTAGGTGGTTGCTAGATCCTACTCTTGATTTGTGAACATAATTAATAAGGTTAATTATTATTGCAACATGGCCCATATATGAATCTTGATCAGTCTAACTTAAAAGGTAGTGTACCCTTGTAGACATCTAATTTCTTTTGAGCCCTTTTTTTTAGTAGTACTAGTTACTAGAGATCATGAACATGGCTATTACCGAGACAAGGGTCAACCTTTCCTAGATAGTTTTCACATTTTTTTAACTTATTCTGTCATGCATAGATGGCTGTATTGGCATGTGACAAATTTGAAAATCGATCTTAGATAAAAAAGATGAATATGTAAGAGAAAAATTAGTTTTCAAATATTCTCTTTTCAAGTCTTGAAAATCATTTTTGCAAATAATGTCACGATCAAACTTCCCATATTTAGGCCTTTTTTTAAAGATTTTTTCATAAGACTCAAAACGTTAACTGCTGTATATTTTTACTAACACCTACATAGCATTTGTGCTAATATGCATTCCAAAAAAAATCAAAAGTGTTCAAGAAAAGTTATATATTGGCATTTTATATCACAAGGTTTCAAGTTGTCAATTTTGCCAATTATTTTTGAATTTTTCATCATACCACGAGTACTTTGCTCATGAATTTTTCTAGTAAAGACTTGTTTTGGACCCTAGATTTTCATCTTTACCATTTTAAATTATTATATTGGATAAGATGTTATATTTTTTAAAATTTGTTTTGATTCCAAAATACGAGCCTTCTTTTATTTGTAAAATTTTCATAAGAATTTTCTTAAGTTTTGAACTTAAAAATTCTTTAAATATTCCCATTAAGTTACCATAAAATTAGTTTTGAAAAAACTCAATCCATTTTGTCGATTTTATCATTTCCAAAATATAGAGTTTTCATTCTTTCTACTTCGTAATTTTTTTATTGGATTTTTTGGGGTATATAATTTTTAAATTTTTAAAATATTTTTATTAAATTCATACTAAACTAGTTTTTGAAAATTTAGTTTATTTTATGAGCTTTTAATTTATATATATATATATATCAATTTTCTTTTGTAAGGATTTTTCTCATATAATTTTACAAGTTTTAGATTTTCAATCAAGATTTTTTTCAATATTTCTATTAGCTATATTAGCTTTGAATTAATCTTAGTTTTGATATAACTAAAACTTAAGCTCAATTAGCTTGTGTTTAAATATTTTCGACATTTGTAGTTTTCCATGAAATATTTTGTAAACACATTAAAAAATACTAGAATATGTTTTAAGCCTTTCAAGCACTAAAAAATGTTTTCTCAATACATACTTTTAGATAAAACAATTTTTAGAAAGTTTACATGTTTTAAAGTCATGGAAAACCTCTTAAAATTGATTTTCATATGAATGTATCGATACACTATGTGTGTGTATCGATACAATACTTGGAAGTAGCTAAATAACCTTAAAATGAAGAAATCACTGTTCATGTGTCGAGATAGATTATTCTGTATCGACACGGGACTGTTTAATGATCATATTTTAGATCGTTAAACACAATATATCGATACCTACTTAATCGTATCAATATAGAGGCAGAGGGAGTAGGGGAAATGACATTTTGAAGGCTCTAATGGCTATATTCCTTGACCAAATGTCCCCAACGGCTATAATCATGATCAAGGCTATAAATAAGCCTTTCCAACACCTTCAACAAAAGGAAAAACCAAGAGATTGTGCTTAGAGTCATATCTTTCATTTTTTCAATCATTTTTGCTAAGTAGTACATCTTTGTACAAGATTAAATCTTCCTATCTGCGTATTTTTTATTTTGTATCTTTAGATGCATATTTTCCTTGAGCCAAAACTCTTGCAAACACCTAACCTTTAGAGGTTTTATTTGTTTACACTTAAATCCTTGTAAAATAGGGAGGTTCTTACTTAGCCATTGAAAACTAGAAAAAGTTTCTACTTAGCCTTCAAAAGTAGTGAGAGAGGGTTTTATCTTAGCTACAAAATATAGAGGGTAGAAGTTTCTATCTTACCTTTGAAAGATAGAAACTGTAAAGGTTATACCTTATCCTTGAAAGGTAGATAATTCAAGTTAATGAATTATGAAAATTTGAGGCAAGTGAGGTCAAGGTAAAGGACGTAGGTATTTGAGGTTGAACCTCTCTAAATCATTGAGTTTACTTCTTCTTTCCCTTTTCTTTAATTGTTTATTTTTATTCATTAACATGCACTCCAAAGTTTATTGTTTAGATTTCTCAATTTTATTTATCAAAGTTTTAATTTACCAAAGTTTTGAGAAATCAATTCACCCCCTCTTAATTTCATTCATCACTAAAGGGTCTAATAATTGGTATCAGAGCTTGTGTCTCATTCTTATAAGCTTAACATCCTTAAGCAAAGATCCGTAAACGACTAGGCAAATGACTACTAGTGATATTTTTGGTATGGGCCAAGAAGGACATTCAATCATAAGGCTTTTTTTCTTCAATTGTAAAGATTATGTGTATTGAAAGACAAGGATAAGGCTATTTGTCCAAGCGAATGATTATCAAGTTTGGAAGTTAATCGTGAAAGGCCCACTCATCCCAACAAAGATGATAGATGATCTTGAAGTTTCCAAAGAAAAATAGGAATGGCATAAAAAAGACACAAAGATGTCTCAACTCAATGCTAAGGCCATGCACACATTTTTTTATGCATTAGGCCTAATGAGTACAATAAGGTATCTTTGTGTGATAATGCCAAAAAGATATTGGACAAGTTGACAATCACACATGAAGAGACTAATCAAGTCAAAGAGTCTAAGATAAGCATGCTCAATCTTGGTTATGAGATTTTCAAGAAGAAATTGACGGTGAGCATTAAAGAGATGTCTAATAGATTCACGGACATAGTAAATGGCTTGAAAGGTCTTGGAAAGGTGTATCTTATAAGGAGGTGGTCAAGAAAGTGTTAAATAACCTTTTTAAGTCATGGAAAGCTAAAGAGTCAAAAGACCTCAATCTTTTCACCTTACACGAGCTCATTGGATCACTCCTTATATGCGAAATGAAGATAATCATAGAAAAGAGAAACCAGGAAAAGTTGGGCTTGCATTGAAGGTTCTATGAGTGAGGAAGAAGAGAACGATGATGAAAATGGTAAAGATATAGAGATGATCATATTTGCCAAGAGATTCAAGAAATTCATGAAGATAGATAAAAGGTAAATCATCCCAATCTATAAAGGTTAATGAAGTGTTATGCTACAATTGCAACGAATCAACCCATGTCAAATCTGATTGCTTATTATTGAAAGAGAAGAAGAAAAAGGCATTTATAGCAACTTGGAGTGAGAATAACTCTTCTGATAATGATGACTCCAAGGAAGACCAAATTAGCAAACATTTGCATCATGGCTCTTGATGAGCCTAAGGTAACCTTAAACTTTTCAAATTTAAATTCCTATATATTTGATGAGTTACAAGATGCATTTGATGATCTTGTAGTTGAGTTTAAGGAAATGAACTCTAAACATAAGAAAATGATATCAAAATTAAAAACTAAAAATAATTTACTGTTGAAATCAAAAGTTATTTTAAAGAATGAAAACAAAGATTTGAAAAATGATTTTAATGACTCCAAGCTAAAAATTAACATTTTAGAGAAAGCCAGTCTTAATTTGAAAAGAAAAATTGAAAGCTTGGAATGAGAAAATCATTCTAGGCAAATCTTTTCAAGTTAACATGATGAAGTGCTCACATTGCAATTTTCATGGTCGTAATTTCCATACTTGTCCTATAAAAAGAAAGACATAATTTAAACTTAGGCAAGTATGGGTTCCGAAAGGAACAAGAGGCTTTGAGACTAACCTTCAAGGACCCAAAGCAAGTTAGGTACTAAAAACCAAGTGAAAGTCTCTTGTAGGTGTGTTTGAGCAATAAGGACCAACATAATACAAATTGATGCTCTAGACACATTAAGAAATGTGATGGGTAACCTTTAAGTTTTAAAATCTTGATATGTTAAAAAAATTTTTAGTGCAAAATAGATTTAATAAAAATTTGCATTTTACATCTTGAGCAACTGTGAGCTTAAATGTGCATGCATTTGATGAGTTAGTGCTTAATGATAATATGTTAAATTGATTTGTGAAATGTTGTTATGAAGCATAACTTTAGAATGATTTATGCATACAAGGTTGATTTTGATAAACTTCATGTTTTGAGTCATTAAGAAGCTCTATTGCATGACTAAATTATATGCATATCCTTAAGGGGAGCATTTAAAGTTTACTTATAAGATATGATGCCATAAACATGCATTAGCAAATTTTTAAGTCTCTTAATGCTTTATATTCAATTATGCTTACATGAGACTTAGGATGTTTCGTTATGTTGTAAGTTCATGTTTTGCGGCTTAAACAAGTTTGGTATACATTGAAAATACTTTTAAACTTGTGCACATGTGGTTTGAATGAAAATCTTTTATTCCAAGAGCTTTAGTTGCATATTGCCTTACTTATGTGACCAAATATGCTAATTCATTCAAACTTGATTTTAAAGGTTATTTTAATCCAAACATTGATTATTCATATGAGTTTTAAATGTTTAAAATCAAAAGTTTGCATTAGAATATAAAATCATGG
Source organism: Adansonia grandidieri (assembly GCA_038382065.1). Taxonomy (NCBI): domain Eukaryota; kingdom Viridiplantae; phylum Streptophyta; class Magnoliopsida; order Malvales; family Malvaceae; genus Adansonia; species Adansonia grandidieri. The sequence continues at coordinate 7,136 of JBBYHK010503671.1, read as the reverse complement.
GTTTTGAAATGCCAAACTGCATATTTTTCTAAACATTTTTCGAAAAACTTAAGGCATGTATAGATACTTAGAGCCCTATATTGCTACAATGAACCAAAACCTAAAAAAATCCAACTTGTATCAATACAATGAACTTTGTATTGATACATCACTATATTTATCGATACAAAAGCCCCTTGTATCAATACAAGTAATGAATTTTGGCCAATTTCATGCTTTTTTGGCTCTTAAATGCAAAATTGGTCTCCTCAATAAGTTTCACTTGAAACGCTTTATTTTTATGATCTCTAAACCTTGATAAACATTGTTTAACAACTCATTACTTGCTCAAACATTATATTTGATTCATTAATGAGTGTTTCACAAATCAAATATATGAATTAGATAATTAAGTGCTTATATTGCTTCATAATGCTAAAAAATACAAATTTTTTCTATACATCATTATTTTTTGCCTTGAATGAAAATATTTTCGTTTTGTATTACAATAATTGGTACCATATATGCTTAATGTTTTTCATTCATTAACATTTGGTATCACTTATTTCAAAATATCATTAAGGTCATTGAACATCTTTCATTTCTAACAAAACATAAGCTTATTCAATATTCTTTTACAATTAAATTCTTAGTACCTCTAATGGTCATCTTTTGCCAAGATTTTTTTTTTAAGTTTTGCAAGGTTCATGGAGATAAATCCATCCTTGAAAGATGAACACTTGTACAGTAATAGGAAGCAAATAAAGCATGTAACATCTTCAAATCAAGCCAAAACCATCAAGGAATGCTCAAACACTAGAAATTATGATCCTCAAAGTCATAATGAGCATATCATCAAAGTTTAGTAAGGTTGAGGTAATAATTAAACAAATGCTATTAAATTTTTATCTTTTGGCATTAAGTTTGGTGACATACATCAATCAATTATATATAATTATTATTCTAGCATGTAATGTATGCTTAAAATGTTTGCTTTGAATGAATCCTTGAATATGTCTAAGTGCTTAATTCTCATCTTTAAGTATGTTCATTAATTGAATGTTTACTTAAATGATTTTATTGACATATCATGAATGAGCAAATGAATTTCTAACCTATAGAAGTTTGTTAGATATTTCTTGAAAAATTTTTTAACATCCCATATGGCATCTATTGTAATATGCATTCATACTAAAAATTCATAAATTGGCATTATGCATCTAGGCAAGAACTGGATTAATAATTCTTAAAATCTTTCAGCAATTACTACGTTTTATCTCTCAAATGTGCTTAAATGTCTAGAAAAGAATACTAAAATTGGATGAACTACATATTAGGTTTTAAATGCATATATTATCTCAATAATTGGTGTACATGCATTTAAATGATTCATAATTAATATACCTTTTAGAAATCTTGTTGGAATTAGTCCCTTAGCTTTGAATTAATCTACCTTCAACTTTTTGATATTCCGAAAAGGGGGAGAGTTTTAGGGGTTAATTTGCTTGCTTGTACTTCATTATATATATAATATGTCTATGCTAGCAAATAAAAAGATTTCACATGTGCTTACATTATTTACATTATTGAAATACTTAGTATTTTGTGTTGGTACTCTTGAAGCCAAATATGACAAAAAATGCCATCGCCAAGTGTTTCAAAACCTTTTTATAAAGTCTCCAAAAATCCATTTCATAATGCTTTTATCAAGAGGGGTTTTATTAAAAATCTTTAAATGATTAAAGGGAAGTTTTACAAGAAAATTCACTTTAAGTTTTGTTGTATCAAAAAGAAGAGATTGTTAGCTATATTAGCTTTGAATTAATCTTAGTTTTGATATAACTAAAACTTAAGCTTAATTAGCTTATGTTTAAATATTTTCAAGATTAGTTATTTTTCATGAAATATTTTGTGAACATTTTGAAAAATACGAGAATAGGTTTTAACGCTTTCAACCACTCAAAAATATGTTATTAATACATGCTTTTGTATAAAACATTTTTTAGATAAGTTTTACATGTTTTAAAGTCACGAAAAACCTTTTAAAATTGATTTTCATATGAATGTATCGATATACTACGTGTATGTAAAAACAGAATACTTGGTAGTAGCTAAATAACCTTAAAATGAAAAAATCACTATTCATGTATTGAGATAGATTATTTTGTATCAATACAGGACTATTCAACAACTATATTTTGGACCAGTAAACACAATGTATCGATACCCACTCAATTGTATCAATAAAGAGGCATGGGAAACAATGGAAAATGACATTTTAAAGGCTCCAATGGCTATATTCCTTCACTAAATATCCTTAATGGCTATAATCATGATCAAGGCTATAAATACACCTCTCCAACACCTTCAACAAGAGAAAGACCAAGAGATTGTGCTTAGAGTCATATCTTTCATCTTTTCCATCATTTTTACTAGGTAATTCGTCTTTTTATCAGATTAAATCTTTCTATTTTTTTATTTTTCATTTTTTATCTTAGATACCTATTTTCCTTGAGCCAAAACTCTTGTAAACACCTAACCTTTAGAAGTTTTATTTGTTTACACTCAAAACCTTGAAAAAAAGAGAAGTTCCTACTTAGCCATTAAAAAATAGAGAAGGTTTCTACTTAGCCTTCAAAAGTAGTGAGAGAGGGTTTTATCTTAGGCACAAAAGATAGAGGGTAGATGTTTCTATCTTAGCCTTGAAAGATAGGGAGTCTAAAGGTTACACCTTATCCTTGAAAAGTAAAAAATTTAAGTTAGTGAACTGTGGAAATCCAAGGCAAGTGAGGCCAAGGTAGAGGATGTAGGCAATTGAGGCTGAACCTCTCTAAATCATTAAGTTTACTTATCGTTTCTTTTCCTTTAATTGTTTACTTTTATTCACTAAGTTGCATTCCAAAATTTATTATTTAGATTTCTCAATTTTATTTATCAAAGTTTTAATTTACCAAAGTTTTAAGAAATTAATTCACCCCCTCTTGATTTCATTTATCGCTAAAAGGTTTAATAATTTCATTTTCAAAATTTTGCCTATGATTATTAATTTTAATTATTATTTTAATTTTATTATGGATTTTTTTACTTGCTTCATGGAAACTAGTCTAATTAATTTCTAACTTTTCCTTAACCAATTTAGTTGGTTTCTAACTACCTATTAGATAACATTATCTAGCTAATCATGAGAAAATATTATGATATGACAATCAGTATACATCTATTTAATGCAGTTCTTATCAAAACAACAATTACCTGTACAAATAAAATGAAACAAAAATAAAAAAAAGGGCCATTCAATCAGCATGATCTTAGCCAAGATATTAGTTGATTCGCCTCCTTATAAATAAGAGGAGAAAACTTTAAGTAAA
>JBBYHK010503650.1:0-14145 GCA_038382065.1 Adansonia grandidieri | reverse complement strand
TCTATGCCTTGGACAAACCTGATTGGGCTTGATAATGGTGACTTTGTGTTTATTTTTGCTTTGATTTTAGGTTTTTTAAGTTATTTTGTAATATTTATAAACTTAGGGACTAGATTGCAAAAGTCGTAAAAGTTGTTATGTGATATTTTTGGCTTTGCCGAGAGCTTTGTAAGCCATGAGATTTCTAATTCATGAGTTTGCAAGCATGTTTTAGGTATTTTCAATATTTTAAGGGTTATTTTGCAATTTTAAGAAGTTTAGAGACCAAATTGCAAAATATGAAAAATTATTCTTTAAGGTTAAAAGTGTTTGGCTGAATTTTTATACATATTCTTGCCATGAGTTTTTTTTGGTGATTCTTCCTGGTTTGATGATTTGTTGTGATGTTTTGTGATATTTTATCATATAGGGGTTAAAATGTAATTTTACAAAGTTTAAGGGTTATTTTGCAAAATATAAACAAATTTTATTTTAAGGCCAAGGTGTTTAGCCAAATTCTTGTTGATATATTTGCTGTATTTTCCATGTGTCTTTTCATGTGATTTTATGATTTTTAGGGCATTTTACCATGTAGGGATTAAAATGAAAATTTTTTAAAAGTTTAGGGACTAAATAGTAAATTTTCATATTTAGGGGGCAAAATGTACATTTCACCGGTTTGAACAATTTCTATTATTTCTATGGCCTTCCATAGGGATATAAAAATTTTCAAAACCTTTCATATTTGTTTGGTCCTCCAAAGGATGGGAAATGTAATTTTCAAAAATTTAAGGGCTTGATTGCAAATTTTGCATTTAAAGTCAAACTTAAACTTTTAGCTTTTCCATTTGGACTAAATTCATTTACTTTTCATCATTTTAGGTCATTTTAAGGTCTATTAGGATTATCGGGATACTTTCATATTGAAGGTATACCCTAGAAGCATTTTGGTAATTTTGCTCACCAGGATGTTTTTGCACCAAAGGTGAATATTTCGGATTGGTTTAACCTCTCAAGATCATTTTAAGGTCCATTAGGGTTATCGGGATACTTTCACGTCGAAGGTATACCCTAGGGGCATTTTGATAATTTTGCTCACTAGGATGTTTTTACGCCAAATTGGTTTAACCTCTCAAGGTCATTTTAAGGTCCATTAAAGTTATCGATATACTTTCATGTTGAAGGTATGCCCTAGGGGCATTTTGGTAATTTTGCTCACCTATATGCTTTTACGCTAAAGGTCAGTATTTTAGGATTGGTTTAGCCATCCAAGATCATTTTAAGGTCCATTAGGGTTACCGGGATACTTTCACATCGAAGGTATACCCTAGGGGTATTTTGGTAATTTTGCTCACCGAGATGTTTTTATGTCAAAGGTGAATTTTAGGATTGGTTTAGCCTTTCAATCTTATTTTAAGGTCCAGTAGGGTTACCGAAATACTTTTATATCGAAGGCATACCTTAAAGGTATTTTCATAATTTTTCTTCGAGTCTGGTCTTAGATAAGCATTAAGATGCTTTTAGGCCGAAAATGCATATTTAGGATAGGTTCTCCTTTTTTCAATCATTTTCGAGTCCTTCCGGGGTTACCGAGGTGCTTTCAAGTGGAAGGTATACCCTAAGGGTATTTTGTAATTTTGTATTCGAACCATATCCTATATGAGTACTAGGATACTTTCACATCGAAATTACACATTAAGAACATGTTCATCATATTAGGTCATTTTCAGGTCATAGAGTTCGTATTTCTTTAATAATAAAATTATTTTTATAAATAAGGCAATTTCTCTTATAAATTAATATGTAGGATTCCTACCAATATATGTGAGAAATTTTACGGATTATTTTAATAATGAGATATCCTTTTCAAATAGAAAGTTGGGATTTTTCAATTTCAAAAGAATAAAACCTTCCATATTCCGCATGGTTCTCCAACGGGATACGATAGAGAATTCATGCCCACTTGATTCCCTATGAGGGTATAAATAATTTTGTGATTTCCAAAAGTACTAAAACCCGACTTTCTCAAAATAATAAATTTCTATAAATGAAATATTATGGGAATTATAATTAAATATCAAATATTGGAACCAAATAAAAATCAAAATTTAAGTTAACACGTGATTAATGAGGTACCAATTACCAGCCATCACGAGAAGGTCGACCATTACTTGTGATTGTAACCGACTCTCGAACCCTTTTATATGATCTCTGGTATGATTGCAGGCCTTGGAGTTTGTATTCTAAGGTTTCGTAATGCTTAAAATACAAACTCTGGTAGGTGACTGATCTCACCTAGCCCAAATAGATTGGTGGCGACTCCAAATAAATAGTCATTTCATAATGACTATTTAAGGTTAAGTCAAGTGAGCGATTCATCTTGACCACCCGATCCCTAAAATAAGAAAATGTCGATAATGATATGGCCTATAGAAATAAGAGAATATAAAATAGTAATAAATTGAACAAATATAGGAGTGAAGGCCATTTAAGTCGGGCTTGTTCAGGATTCGTATCCGGGCCATGTTACAACAGCTTGGCGACTCCACTGGGGACATCTTAGTGAGTCAGGCCTAAAATTAATTACGGGTTAAATAAATCTTGATTAATTTGGTTTCAATAAGTATTTAATTATAATTCCAAAAAAAATATTATTATTATTATTTTTGCCCAATTTGTCTTTGTGTTTCTTTTGTTTTCTTTGGGATATAATATTGAGGTGTTATTAATGTTTCCGGAAAGATTTATTCATCCCTTCATATGCACTGAGCACGAATGCAATAAATTCTATTTCAGATTTCTGAAAGGGTATAGGTACCTGATATTTTAGGAGAGGGTGAAGTAACTTTGCCTTCAGAGCTGTTAGCCTCTGTCTGGGCCAGTGAAAAGCCTACAAGGTATAAATTCCTACGCTAACCTGAAGCGTTAGCCTCATTATGGGCATGAAAGATATTCCCACTCGGATTGGACCCTTTCCAACATAAACGTGCAATAGGTAAGGACAAGGTACCCTGTTAGTCCATTCGGGGCTAGAGGAGCAATTCGAGAACTAACTTAGGGGTCTGACCTAAATTTCATATAGTAAACCTAGTGACCTCCCAATTAAAATCACAACCTACTTTAAACCTCATCGAAAATTAGGAACACATAAAGGGATAAATACATTTTTTAGGATAATATTTTTGTTGTCTGGTGTTATCTTTTTGTGTTATGTTATATTGTTGCTTGAATTTATTATCCTTTTTATGGATACTAACTTCTTTGTCCTTTTTTTCTTCTTTTTGTGCATATTTTCATTTGCATGTAGGGATGCTTGCTTTAAATTTAAATTTCAGCTCAGTTTAATTTTCGTTAGACTTTATGGGTGAACGAGTGTATGAGGCAATTATTTCAAAGACATTCGAGGAAATTTGTACTGAGTCAAAATCAAATCAGAAGGAATAGGGGGATTGTACACTAAGAAAATTTATGCTTGAATTATCGAAGATTACGCATTATGCATTTAGATGTCTGACAAAATTGATAAACTTGGCTGATGTATGGGATGGTTAGAGCATTGGGAGGCAGGCTTAGTTTATTTAAATGTATGGACATATCGATTTTCTCCTCAGAATAACAATAGACGAACAATTGGTTTGTGCTTTGATCGAGTTTTGAATAGAGGAGATTCCATTTGTACTTAGGTTAGGGCCTTTAGAGTCAAGACCCATCTATTGTGAGGAACGTAGCCCGGTGAGTCTCTAAAAGAAGTTAGGATAGATTCTTGATTTACCACCCCAGTCAACATTACACCATATCGAGCATAAAGGCAATACGAGTGTTATCTCGTGGCAGTTTCTGAAAGAGTACATCAGAGAGCACTCAGATAGGGAGGAAGCCTTTGATGCTTATGGCCTAGTTATTTATGGGTTAGTGCTTTTTCCAAGGATACTCGGGCACATTGAAGTAGCCACAGTGGACCTCTTTGAGCGATTAAAAGGGAACATCCATTCTGCTCCTGCTATTCTCGCCAAGATTATCTGAGCACTCAACGCATGTTAGAAATCAAGTCGAGGCAGGTTTTTTGGGAGTGCGTTGTTACTGTACATTTGGGCCCGGAGCCATTTTTAGGGTGAGGGTGCTATTAAAGTAAAGCCATACTTCTCGCATTTCATTCTTCTGTAAGAGTTCATCAAGAAACATTGGCAGGATTCAGGATTGAAAAATCAATGGGTGGAAACGTTGAAAAATTTGGCTTCTACAGATATAACGTGGCGAGCTCCTTGGTTTGCACCTAAACCTTTTCTATACTGATGTCATCAGTTACTTTTTGTGCCTTTGCTCGATTTATGGGGAACTGTAGGATATGCACCACTTTTGGTCTAATGATAGTACAGACCGCAACAGTTTATTCCTATGACTACCGGGTTGGCTAGCGCAGATTTAAACTATTTTGAGGAAGGTTATAGGAGTCTGCTTTAGTCAACAGCCTTACATTAGAGAACAAGATATGAATCAGGGATAAGTGCTTATACAGATTAAACTACTACTAGGTATGACGTTTGGAGGCATATTCGACGATGTAATTTAATCATCTCGAGTACAAATGGATCTAATCCTCGGGTGTCTATACAACCTCAACCTGCAATGCCTTCTGAAGTGGAGTTGATAAAACAAGAAGTCGAGAGAGATCGAAAAAGATTGGCCATGAAAAACCAAGCTTTTCAGGAAGAGATTATGTACTTGAAGATGAAAATGGAGGCCAGGGAAAAGACGTCAACAAGATGGAAGAACAATATAACTTAATGAAACAAGATTGGATCAAGCAAAATAAAAAGACGAGACTTACCGGCATATGTGGGAGTTTGAGCAAATATTCCAATAGGACATCAGATGAGATGCACAAATTTTGCCAAGAGCTGGGGGCATGGAAAACTAGGGCCTAAAAGGAGAAGCCAAACTAGCTACTTTCGAAAAAGAAAGAAAAGCACATGCTGACACCTGTGCTTGGTTAAGGAGATCTATAGAAAGGAATGAATAGCTCAAGATTAATTTGGATGTAAACCAAGAAAGAATGGCCAAATTGTTCCAAGAAAGGGAAATTCTTGCTATGACTGTCGAGGAAATGAGACAAGTTTTGCTTCAACAACGACGTGATATTGATGTCTGGACACAAGCTTATCAGGAAATGTACATATCCTAGGATAATAAGCTGTATTGGGTCGAGTATGAGTCTAATAAATGGAAGGGCAACTCTTTGGGTCGACAATTCTACATTGATCACTTTATGCAGCAGATTCACTCGGCGGTCATTCAAGCAAGACATATGGTGGAGAAAATTCACGTTATGAAAAGTCAAATTAACCCAATTGGTGAATTTGGTCCTGCTGTACTTATGTTTCTAGAACAAGTAGAATAGCAATATGACCAGATTATAACTTTTTTTAGATGTAATCCTAACATGATAAACAATGTGTAACCCTTTGCAAAGTTAATGGAAATTTATGATTTTGAAATCTTTTATTAAAGTAAGTGCTCCTATGAGTACATTTATACATTCATAGCATGCATTTGTATCATACATTTATAAATTCATAATTTAATAAAATCTGGAATTCTTTTTTCAAGGTTTTAAACATTGCTAATTAGGAGAGACATACTGAACAACAACTTACTCATCGTATTACATAAGATTCAGAGCGAAGAAAATGGCAAAGGATCAGTTGGCAAGATTTGAAAGACTTAAAGAAAGCCAACGTTAATCCTAAGAGAATATGATTAAAAGGTAGGAAAAAATGCAAGCTCAAATCACTAGGTTAATGGAATTACTATTAGCAATGAAGTCGGTGTGCCCGCCTGAAATTGGTTTTACTCCTGCCAGCTCATCTGAGGGGGCCAACCTGAGACACAACAAGCACCTGTACAAGAAACTCAAATCCCAAATATGCCAACTATGTAACAAAATACCCCCAGAGCTACACCACCTCCAATCATTGTCATTAATCCTAACATTCTCTCACAAGGGGTTGATGCTAGAGCTGCACGATAGGAGATAACAATTCCTGATACTGTTGAAGAAGTAGAACGACAACAACAAAAAGCTAAAACTAAAATAGAGATCGAGAAAGAGAAATTGCAATTTTTATAAAAAAGGTTAAAAGCCATAGAAAAAGATGAATTCTACACTAACATATATGTGGAGGATTTTGTCTGGTTTCCGATTTGATTTTGCCAACGAAGTTTAAAATGGCTGAATTTGAAAAATATAAGGGCACCACTCTTCTCTATAAGCTCACATTAAGGTGTTCATTCGAAAGATGGGAGGCTATTCGCATGATGATAAGCTCCTCATTCACTATTTTTAGGAAAGTTTAATTGGATTGACGTTGAATTGATATAACAGTTTGACTCGTAGTCAAATTCAATGCTGGTCAGATTTAGCTAATGCATTCTTGCAACAGTACAAGCATATGGCTGAATGGGTTCCAGTAGATTAACCTTTCAAAATATGGAGAAGAAGCCTACCGAGTTTTTTAAAAAGTACGCTCAAAGGCAGAGAGATGTGGATCTCAAGTCCAGCCCCACTTAACCGAGAAAGAAACCACCATGCTATTTGTAGGCAGCTCACGTCCTCCTTACTATGATAAGTTGGTAGGAAATGCAACTAAAAGTTTCTCCAATCTTGTTATTTTAGGAGAAATAATCAAAGTTGCCATAAAGGCAAGAAAAATTGCGATAGGAAAACCCTCTATTGTGAAAAAAATTGGACCTCCCAAGAAGAAAGAGGAAACTTCATTCGCTAACTATGTAAGTCAACCTTTCTGCCAAAAACCCCATCTTTTCTATCGAAATCAAAGTCAGCAGCCTTGGAATACCCTATCTCTGAATACACCTTGACCTTTCGCCTCCCCTTCACCACATAATCCTACCCAGAATCATCCTTAAAACCAAACACAGACCAATCCAAATTAACCTACCTGAAGAAACAACCAACTAAGACCTCATCATGAGCCTCTTCCTTATTCTTACAAAGAATTATTTGATAAGCTTTTGGAGGCTCGATTAATAGCTCCTCTCTTTACAAAACCATATAAAAATGGCTTACCTAGTTGGTATGACCTGAATACCTACTGTGAATACCATGTAGTAGCTGGCCATCTAATTGAAAATTGTACCGCTTTTAAAAATAAGGTCCACAGTCTTCTGGAAAGAGAAGCTTTCAAATTTGATATGGCCTTGGGACCTAATGTAGCAGCAAACCCTTTACCCAATCATTCTGAATCTGGAGTCAATGCTTTGATCCCTAAAAAGGAGCATGAGGCAAAAAGGGATGTGCGAAAGTTTAAAACCCCAATGGAAGAAGTTTAGGCTATTCTGATTAAAGGAAGAATCTTTAGTTAGAATCATGAAAATGTAAGTAACCAATCAGACCTAAGCCCAAACTTTTACAAGTTTGATGCTACTGATGGGCATAGTCTACAGAATTGTTTAGATTTTTTGGCCCTAGTTCAGAAAATAATGGATAATGAAGAAGTTGAATTTTATTTAGAAATCCCTTGATATGGAAAAAAGTTGGTTAACATTGCTGATGAAGGGCCAACCAAATTGTCTTATGGGGTGGGTCATCCGTTGGTCTTTTACTATAATCGACTAAAACCCACACCTCTTAAGAATAAGAATGTTCCAAAGCTTATCATTCAAACTCTGACACCATATAAAGACATCAAGCAAAATACCTTGGAAATATGATGCCAGAGTGACAACTACAGATGCTTTGGCAAGTCAATTAGTAGCTGTTGATATCACTGGAGTCAGCCATATGACTCGAAATGGACAAGTCTATAACCCAAAAAGTAGTGAAGCTACCGCCAAGCTAAAAACATAAGGGCAAGTGTCCAGAAAAGTAGTAACTATTGAAGATGGTCCTATTGAAATTCAAGAATTGATTAAGGAGAAAGATGTTTCTATATTTTTTAAATTCATAAAGCATAATGAGTACTGCATCATGACCAATTAAAGTAGTAGCCAGCAAAAATTTCTATGTTGGCATTACTGCTTAGCTCGAAAACATATCAAATTGCATTGCTAAAAGTGCTTAATCAAGCTTATGTCTGGTAAATAACATCATTGTTGAAAATTTTATTTGCTTCAATGACAATGAAATTCCCCCAGGTGGGAGGACTTCCACGAGAGTGCTACATATAACTACTGATTATTATGGGACTATACTGCCTAAAGTACTTATCAACAATGGTTCAGCTCTCAATGTCATGCCATGGGTTACGTTATCCAAGTTACTAGTAGACCGCAGTCAGCTCAAGCATAGTCAAATAGTGGTCAAAGCTTTTGATGGGACTAAGAGAGAGATAGGAGAGAGATTAAAAGAATTATTTCTGTACCCTTAATGATTGGTCCATGCCCTTTTGATATTGAATTTCATGTATTAGATATTGCCCTTGTATATAACTGTCTTTTGGGATGACCTTGGATACACTCTACTGGTACTATACCGTCTTCCTTTCATCAAAAGGTCAAGTTTATAATTGATGACAAATTGGTCAGCATATCAAGTGAAGAAGACATAATAGCTATGACTTCAACTAAGCCTCCTTACGTTGAAGTGAATGCTGATGTAGAGGAATGCTTATTTAGGGCATTTGAGGTTGTTAATGCTACTTTTGTTGATGAAGGATCTCTAGTTCCGATATCTCAAGTTTCCAAAAGCACTTTATAGGTTTGAAGCTCATGGTAGGAAAATACGCCTGAGTAGAAAAAGGGCTCAACAAGCATTTGTAAGGGATAAGTCGATCTATTTAGGTGATTGGTAAAAGAGATCGATATGGAATAGGTTACAACCTTGGAAGCAACTTAAAAAGGAAAATAAGGAAGCGAGTTATAAGGAAGAATTTGAGTCAGGATTTCATACCATATCTTTCTTTGAAAGAAACTTTTTGCTATGGTGTGAACCAATTTTACTGTTCAAGGAAAAAAAAGCAAGTGATGATATGATGATGATCGTTTTGAACCTGTGCATTTTCAAGTGAACACAGTCAATTCAGATGATGAAGAGCTAAAGAATGATCATGGGATTTGTCCCTGCCTTATTAGATATGTCTAGACCAATTGGACTATTACTGAAAGAACTATAGTGTCTAAGGCTAATCCAAAGTAATTCCAAGAACTTACCTCGTTAATTTTGGGCCAAAAAAAAACAATATGAGATCTTTTTGTAAAAGGCATAAGCGTGTCATATCATCATTTTTAAAAATGAAATGCATAAGCTTTTTGTATGTATTTAGAATTTTCTTACATCTACATTCTCTTTTTCACTTTACACACTTTTCCTTATTCACATACTCATATATGAATCATCCCACATTTTATTGTTTGCCCATTTTTGTTTTGTTTACTTTTATAGATCCTTTAACCAAAAAGAAGAGGATGATCTCTTTCAAAATTTAAAAGTCAAGTTTGAAAGGTCTATCTACTCAAATGAGATGATCTCGAAAAAGATTTCAATGGTTGCATTTTGCCACCTGCCATGTTAAAATTATTGCGCATGAGGATAAACGAATAATGCCCCATGAAGAGCCCATAGAGGTTATAAATTTAGGGGATGAAGATGATAGAAAAGAAGTCAGAATTGGAACTGTTATCATGCCCATAACAAAGTAGAGCTGATAAATTTGCTCCAAGAGCTCCATGATGTTTTTGCATGGTTATATCAAGATATGTCGAGTTTAGACCCAAAAATGGTGGTTATAAGCCGCATCTAAAACTAGAAGGCAAGCCGGTTCAACAGAAATTGAGAAGAATGAAGCCTGAAATGCTGTTGAAAATTAAAGAGGAGGTGAAAAAACAATTTGATGTTGGATTTCTCAAAGGTTAAAATATCCGAAATGGGTTCCTAATATTGTCCCAGTTCCCAAGAAAGCTGGGAAAGTTAGAATGTGTGTAGACTACCAGGATCTAAATCGAGCAAGCCCAAAAGATAATTTTTCTCTTCCTTATATTGATACGTTGGTCGATAACACCATAAATAATTGTCTATTTTCTTTCATGAATGGATTTTCAGGCTATAATCAAATTAGAATGGCCTCTGAAGACATGGAGAAGACAACTTTGTCACTATGTGGGGCACCTTTTGTTATAGGGTGATGCCATTCAAGCTGAAGAATGTAGGGGTAACTTACCAATGGGCAATGGTCACTTTATTTCATAACATGATGCATAAAGAAATTGAGGTTTATGTTGATGACATAATTGCCAAGTCTCCTTAGGAAGAAAAGCATGTCATGGATTTGAGAAAATTGTTTGAAAGGCTGAGAAAATATAAGCTAACGTTGAATCCAGCAAAGTGTACTTTTGGTGCAAGATCAGGGAAGCTATTAGGTTTCATCGTAAGTGAAAAAGGGATTAAGGTTGATCTTGATAAGATCGGAGCTATTTAGGAGTTACCACCTCCATGCACGCAAAAGGAAGTAAAAAGCTTTCTTGGGAAGTTGAATTACATTACCTGTTTTATTTCTTAACTCACGGATAAGTGTGATCCAATTTTTCAGCTTCTTCGAAAACATAACCTAGGAGAGTGGGATGAAGATTGTCAAATTGCATTCGAAAAGGTGAAACAATATTTAGCAAATCCTCTAGTTCTTATTCCCCTGATTCCAAGGCTTCCCTTCATATTGTACCCTTAATTCCAAGGCTTTCTTTCAAATCCTCTAGTTCTTATACCCCTGATTCCAAGGCTTCCCTTCAAAGTGTACTTTTGGTGTAAGATCAGGGAAGCTATTAGGTTTCATCGTAAGTGAAAAAGGGATTGAGATTGATCTTGATAAGATCAGAGCTATTTAGGAGTTGCCACCTCCATGCACGCAAAAGGAAGTAAGAAGCTTTCTTGGGAAGTTGAATTACATTACCTGTTTTATTTCTCAACTCACGGATAAGTGTGATCCAATTTTTCAACTTCTTCGAAAACATAACCCAAGAGAGTGGGATGAAGATTGTCAAATTGCATTCAAAAAGGTGAAACAATATTTAGCAAATCCTCTAGTTCTTATACCCCTGATTCCAAGGCTTGCCTTCATATTGTACCTTTAATGTTTGAATGATCGATGGGATATGTGCTGGGGCAGCACGATGAGACTAGTAAGAAATAAATGGCAATCTATTACCTCAGCAAGAAGTTTTTGGAATATAAGGTAAATTATTCCCAAATCGAGAAAATATGTTGTGCCCTAGTTTAGACTACAAAAAGGCTCAGGCAATATATGCTATATCATACTACTTGTTTGATCACCAAAATACATCCAATCAAGTATTTTTTTGAAACCCCAGCATTGTTTGGTAGAATATCGAGATGGCAAGTGTTATTATCAAATATGATATAGTTTATGTCAGCCAAAAAGCTATCAAAGGGAGTGCCATTGCCGAATTCTTGGCGAGTCGGGCTCTTAATGATTATTAGCCACTAGATTTTGATTTTCTTGATGAATATTTGATGAATGTTTCTATCAAAGAAAAAAGTGACAAGCAGAGAAAGTAGAATGGAAAATGCATTTTGATAGGGCCTCAAATGCTTTGGATCATAGAATTAAAGCAATTCTCATATCTCCCCAAAAATATTATTATCCTTTTACCACTAAATTGGATTTTGATTGCATAAATAATGTGGTGGAGTATAAAGCATGTGTTATGGGACTATGTGTAGCCATTGAGAGAAATATGCCAGTATTGAAAATCTATGGGGATTCAGCCCAAGTGATTTATCAGTGAAAAGAATTGGAAACCCGTGATTCGAGGTTGGCTCAATATTAAAAGTTGATTTTTGAATTGTTACAAGAATTTGAGAAGGTGGATTTTGTTCACTTGCCTCGAGATGTGAATTAGATGGCTGATGCTCTTGCTACTCTTGCCTCGATGTTTAAGGTGAATGAGAATGAAAAAATGATCTTGATTCAGATGAGTTTACATGAGTCACTCGCATATTATTACAATGTTAAAGCTGAACTAGATGACCGTCCATGGTATTATGATATTAAAAGGTATATCAAAAACCAAGAAATCCAAATAATGCCTTTGAAAATGACAAAAAAACCTTGAGAAGGTTAGCAATGAACTTTGTTGTGGATGGTGAAATTCTTTATAAGAGACACTATGATCAGACATTATTAAGATGTGTAGATGCTTTTGAAGCACATAGAATTTTGGAAGAAGTACATGAGGGAGTTTGTGGGATTCACGCCAATGGGTATAAAATGGCGAGACAAATTATGAGGTTGGGTTACTTTTAGATGACTATAGAGGAAGATGCAAAAAGATTCATGTCTCGCCTTCACCATTACATGTCATAACTGCTCCGTGGCCCTTTTCTATGTGGGGCATGGATGTTATTGGGTCAATTACACCTATAGCTTCAAATCATCATCGTTTTATTTTGGTGGCTATAGATTATTTCACCAAATAGGTTAAAGCAGCTTCTTATGTAAATATGACTAAGTTGACGGTGATTAAATTCTTAAAGACTAATATTATTTGCCGTTTTGGAATTCCTGAGAGTATCATCACTGATAATGCCTCTAACTTGAATAATAAATTGATGACGGAGGTAAGTACCCAACTCAAAATTTCTCATCATAATTCAGTGACATATCGTTCGATGATGAATGAAGCGATGGAAGGAGCCAATAAAAATATTAAGAAGATTATGGCTAAAATGGTGGAGACCTATAAAGATTGGCATGAAAAACTCCCATTTGCACTTTTAGCATATAGAAATTCGGTGCAGACCTCTACTGGGGCAACCCCTTATTCATTGGTATATGGCACAGAGCTATATTACCGATTGAGGTAAAAATTCACTCCCTCCGAGTATTAATGGAGACTAAATTAGAGGAAGCTGAGTGGGTCTAAGATCGCTATGAACAGTTGAATTTTATCGAAGAGAAAAGACTGCAAGCAATTCAGCATGGGTGAATATATCAGAAGAGAATGATGAGAGCTCGTGATAAGAAGTTCTGTCCAAGACAATTTCATGAAGGAGAGCTAGTATTAAAGAAAATCTTTCCTGGCCAAAGAGATTCACATGGTAAATGGGCTCCAAATTGGAAAGGACCTTATGTGGTTCAAAAAGCATTTTCTGGTGGGGCATTAATTTTGCAGAAATGGATGGGCACACTTTACCCAATCCTGTCAATGCTGCACATGTAAAAAAGTATTATGTTTAAAAAAATAAAAGAAAAAAATAAGAAAAATAAAAAAATAAAAAAACAAAGAAAAATATCAAAAAAGAGTTAAAATGAAAACCTTAAGTTGAAAACCCAGAAAGGGCAACTCAGGTAGAATGATGATTGTGAAGGGAAATTCGTTGAAACTCAAGATCAAAAAGGAAGGCATTATGCAATCAAAGACATCTTCCAAGAGATTGATGAAAGAGCAGTGTTTTGATCAAGAAAGGCTTTTGAAGATTTGAATGAGAAATTCTAAACATCTGGATAACACCCATTTTTGTTCTATATTTTGTATAAACTTTTATTAAGAAACCTAATATTGTATTTCTTTCCCCTATTGGAATGTATCTACACTTCTTTATTCATACGCTTTTCACAGTTTATATCAAGCCTTTATTACTTTCATTTGTACATCTATCATTTTTAGCTTTGTCATACCCTTTTCTAGAGGTGGCAAAATGAGCCCGAACCTAAAAACCTGCCTGAAAAAACCCAAGCCCGAGCCTGAACCAAACTCGATTTGACCAAAAAGTCAATGGCCCAAACCCGAAAAAACCCAAACCCGAAGGGCCTAAACCTAAAATGACCCAAACTTGAAAGAACTTGAACCCAAAATAACCTAAACCCGAAAAGACCCAAACCCGAGCCTGAATTTAATACTAAAAATAAATATGAAGAAATTATAATTAAATAAGTTTTTATAAATGAAAACTTTAATAATGAATTTTATTTTAATATTCTTTTAATAATTCAATTAAATATTAAAAACATAATTTATATTTTAAATATGATTAAACTTGCTCATGGGTTAAGCTACGTTGCGGTCTAAATTTTTTTAAAATCTCAATCTCAAGCCCTTATTTAACATGCCAGGACATGTCTATTTAAGCCAGAATTACTGTTTATCACATTAAAGAATAGTTTTTATAAATATTATATATATTATAATTAAATTTAA
>JBBYHK010503607.1:0-14150 GCA_038382065.1 Adansonia grandidieri | reverse complement strand
AATTATTTAATTATAATTTCTTCATATTTATTTTTAGTATTAAATTCGGGTTCGGGTTCAGGTCGGGCTCGGGTTCGAGTTTTTTTAGGTTTGGCTCATTTCGGGTTCAGGCTATTTCGAGTTCGGGCCATTCGGGTTCGGGTTTTTTTAGGTTCGGGCCGTTGACTTTTTGGTCAAATCGGGTTCAGTTCGGGTTCGGGCTTGGGTTTTTTCGGGTGGGTTTTCGGGTTCGGGTTCATTTTGCCACCTCTACACGATACCATAGATCACATGAAAGGGTTCAAAAATCAGTTAAATCACGAGTAAGGATCGACATTCTCATGATGCCCAAAAATTAGTACCTTATTAATTATAGTTTAAATTTTAAAATTTGATTTTATTTTGTTTCAATATTTAATTATAAATCCTATTATATTTTATTAAACATATTTATTATTTCAAAAAAATTGGGTTTTATCATTTTTGGAAATCACAATATCATTCGCACCCTCCAAGAAGACCAAGAAGACATGAAAGCTCTTTATCATGATTTTTCGCACCCCACTGGAGAACCTGTGAAATGCAAAAGGTTTTATTTTTATAGAAATGGAAAATTTTGACTTTCATTTTGAAAAGGATATCTCTTACTAAAATAACCTGTAGAACCCCTCGCATACTCTAGTAGGAATTCCACGTATTAATTTAATTAGGGAAATTGCCTTAATTTGAAAAAATTTATCCGATTTTATGAAAATTATTAACCCTAAGACCTAAAAATGGTCTAATATGATGAACCTATTCCTACTATATACTTTCAAAATGAAAGTCTCCCAGTAAACACATAGGACTTGGTTCTAATACGAAATTACAAAAATGCCCCTAGGGTGTACCTTTGACATGAAAGTATCCTTGTTATCCTAAGAACTCAAAAATGACAATAAGAATGTGAACCTATCCTAAATATGCACCTTTGGCCTAAAAGCATCTCGGTACTTACCTATGACTCGACTAGAAAGGAATTATGATAATGCCCTTAAGGCATACATTTAACGTGAAAGTATCTCGGTACCCTAACGGACACTAATATGATGATCGAATGACAAACATATCCTAAAATATGCACCTTTGGCATAGAAGCATCCTAGTTACTATCTAAGACTTAGGTTTAGGTAAAATTACCAAAATACCATTAGGGTATACATTAAATGTGAAAATATCCCAGCACCTTAATAGACACTAAAATAATCATAAAATGATGACAATTAAAGTTCTAGAATTGGCCTAAAATGCAAAAATTATAATTAAGCCCCTAAACTTTTAAAAATTTTATTTCATTCCTTACAAAAACTGAGAGAATACAAAATGTTTTAAAAATTTCTATACCCCCATGGAATACCATAGGAATTAATACTACTAAAATGACCAATTTACCCCTTAATAATAAAATTTGCTATTTAGTCCCTAAACGTTTATTTCAGTCTCTACATGGAAAAAATACCATAAAAAATATCAAACTCATAAAAATAAACATGAAAAACACAGCAAATATATTCATGATGATTTGGCCAAACATCTTAGCCTTGAAACAAAAATTTTCAACTTTGTGCAAACCAATATGTAAACATTCTAAATTTGCATTTTGACCCTTACATGAAAAAGCATCGCCAAATATGACAAAAAATCATCAAACTAGCAAAGAATCAACACAAAAATCATGGCAAAAAATACATGAAGGTTCGACCAAGCACTTTTGGCCATAAAACAAGATTTTTCCATATTTCACAGTTTAGTCCTTAAACTTTGTAAAATTGTAAAATGACCCCTAAAGTGTTAGAAACACCTAAAACACGTTTATAGACAAATAAATCAGAGATCTCATGGCTCACAAAGCTCACAGGCAAGCCAAAAATGTCATAAAAAAACTTTTACATATTTTTTAATTTAGTCCTTGTGTTTATTAACAGCACAAAATAACATAAAAACCATGAAATCAGGACAAAAATAAGCAAAAAATCATAATGAACAATTCCAATCAGATTCGGTCAAGGTGGAAAACATGAAATTTATACAAGCTTTGATATAAAAAATCATGTAAATAAGCATAAATAATTATTATTAAACTTAAATCAAAGTAAAATCATAAACTAAATAAAATAATATCCTAATCAACATATCAACATCAAAACAACATGAAGGAAACATCAACATAAATACAGCAAAATCAAAATCATAACCATAAGAATAATAGTTATATATATATAAGATTTAACTAAAAAAACAAAAATAACAATAAATACAAAACTTTTCAACATGGATGAGAATCCATGAGCCTTAACATAATTTTGACCTATGAATAAAAATGAAAATCAATCAAAAGGAAGAAAAGAAAAGAAAAAAAAATCATGCATTTATACCTTAAGAAAAAAACTTAAAAACTAAGTAGAAGTATTTTTTCTTATTGTTTTTTTCTTTTTTTTCTCCCAAAACCTCATTAACAAAACAAGCTTCACCTATTTATAGGGAAAGGTTTGGCCAATTTTAAATTTTTTTTAAAATTTTATTTTGTTTTATAATTATTATTTTTTGATTTGATTCAAATTAAACATGATTTAGTTTAAATTTATTGTTTTTGTCTTATTATGAGTGATGTCATGCATGATATCATTGATTTCTAGAGCATTTCATATGATAATTGTATTAATATGTAAATTATACCACAAAAAAATAATTACAAGGACTAAATTATAAAAATTAAAATTTATGTATTTAAAACAAAATTCTATTTGATCAATTTAATTTAGTCTAATAATAAACTAAATTACATAAAAAAACATTAAAAATAGCAAAATCATAAAATTTTATGAGAAAAACCCTTACCGAAAAAAATTATTATATGTAAAAAAGATGCAAAACTCATAAAATAAATTAAAATTTTCAAAACTAATTTACTATGATTTAAATAATCATACTTAAAGAATTTTGAAAATTATAAACTTGAAAAATTCTTACCGAAAAAATTTACAAAGTGAAAACTTCATATTTTAGAAACAGGAAAAAAATCTAAAAAATGCAAAACCTATCAAATAAATTGAATTTTGAAAAACTGATTTAATATGAATTTAATGAGAATATTTACTGAATTTTAAAAATTATAAACACAGAAAAATCCCAAAAAAATTTACGGAGTATAAAACTCCGTATCTTGAAAACAAGAAAATTTAAAAAAAAAACTCACAAAATAAATTGAATTTTGAAAAACTGATTTACTATGAATTAAATAATAATATTTTAAGAATTTTAGAAATTATAGATTCTAAAAAATCACCCGAAGAAATTTACAGAGTAGAAAAATTTGTATTTAGAAAATGGGGAAAATCCTAAAATTTATAACAAATAAATGAAATTTTAAAAACTAATTTAATGGTGGTTAAATGTGAATATCTAAAGAATTTTGAAATTCAAAATCGAGAAAATTCTACCAAAAATTTTACAGATGAAGGAAAGTTCGTATTCTTAAACCTTGAAAATTTTTAAAAAATACATTGAAACTTATATAAAATGAATTAAATAAAACATTTGATTCAAAATATTAATTTACAAAATGGTAAAGGTGGAAATTTGAAATTCAAAATAATTTTAGCAAGAAAAATTTCACAAATATAATATTCGCCAAGTAGTGAAAAATCCAAATTAATTACTAAAGTGGGAAACTTGACACCTTGTGTTATAAAATGCTAATATGAACTTTTCCCTGAATATTTCTGATTTGTTGGAGTGCGTATTGACACAAATATCACATAGGTATCGATAAAAATGTACGATAGTCAATTTCCTAAATTTTATGAAAGATCTCAAAAAATTCTTAAAATTAGAAATTTTGACCTTGATATCATCCACAGAAATAGATTTTCAAAATTTTGACAAGAAAATATTAAAAATAATTTTCCCTTAAATATTTGTCTTATATATCTGAAATTAAAGATCAAAATATAATTTTTTTATCACATGAGCTTGCAGCCATTTAAATATGAATGATTAGGATTCAAAAAGTAGAGTTAGGGCTCAAAATATGAAAGGCAAAGCCAATATCGTTGTGAAAAAAGTCCAACAAAAGGAAACATGTTGGCTTGAGTTCTTCCCATAGGAACAAAGGTATGACTGTCAAGAAATTCATGGGAACTTACTTTGTTTGTGACCAGCCTAAACACCATGCCAAGATTGCCATTAGAATCAAAACAAGAACAAGAAAGCTTAAGCTAACTTAGTTAATAAGATTGAGTTTATTACCAGGGTGTCTGAAGTAAACTTGGTAGAAAACCGAAGACTGGGTTGGTTGACACCCGTGCCACATGCTATGTATATTCTAATAGAAAGAGTTTCGTCAAGTAGAAAGAAGCTACTCTGAATCAGCAATTATTTATGGGAAACTTTTTAGTCTATAAGGTACTCGACCATCGGAAGCTGGTGTCAAAGATGACATCTAAAAAAGAATGAACCTTGAACAATGTTGCTCATGCTCTCAAAATCCATAAGAACTTAGTGTCCGACTCAATGTTGAGCAACAATGGATTTAGGTTAGTTTTTGGATTTGATAAGTTTGTACTTTTCAAATCTAGAATGTTTTTGAGGCGCGATTATCTTTGTAATGTGATTTTTAAGCTTAGAACCATGACTATTGTATCCAAAAAATAAGAATGATGACAAAGCAAGTTCTTCTTCTGTGTATTTGCACGAGCCTTCTAATCTACGGCATGGTAGATTATGTCATGTAAACTATAAGATCTTGCAAAGAATTAGTAATTTGGATTTGGTTCCAAAATTTTAGATTGATAAAAATTACAAATGCGAAACTTGTGTTAAATCCAAATTTGTAAAATCTTTTTTCCACTTGAAAGAAAAACAAAATGAATCTCTAAATTTAATTGACATAGATATCTGTGATCTAAAGTGCTTGCAAACTAGAGGTGGTAAAGAGTATTTTATTACTTTTGTCAATGATAGCACGAGATATTATTAGTTTATTTGATAAAAAGCAAAGATGAGGTCTTGGAAACCTTTAAACTCTTTAAAATCAAGCTTGAAAATCAATTTAGCAAGAAGATTAAGGAAATAAGGAGTGATAGAGATGATGAATATGAGGCATCATTTAGTTCTATGAAGAACATGGAATTACCCATCATACCATCACTTCTTATTTAGCTAAACAAAATGATATTGTAGAATGCAGGAATTGTATGTTGAAAGACATGATCACTTTGTTGATTAGTTTGGGGTTACCTTAGAACTTATAAGGGAAGGCCATTGTAATGGACAATTATATTTTACGTAAAATACCCCATAAAAATTGGATAAGACACCATATGAGTTATGGAAGGGTAAAAAACCATCTTATATTTACATGAAAGTGTAGGGGTCTTTTCCTAAGGTAGTGGTTCCTCCCCTAAAATGGTTAAAATCAAACCTAAGACTATAGATTTCATATTGATTGGATATACAAATAATAATTTGACTTATCATTTTCTTATGCATAAGTTGGACATTCTTGACATTCATGTCAATACGGTCATTGAATCAAGAAATGTTTCATTTTTTAAGGATGTATTTCCATAAAGAAACACAAGAAAATAAGACTACTAAGAGAGCTCATGAGGACTTGATTAGTAATTCATAAGTGGATGAGGAGAAACAAGTTGAAACCTAAAGAAGTAAATGGGCCAAAAGACTGACTACATACAATTCGAATTTTCTAACTTATTTGTTAGAAAATGAACTGCAGACTTTTAAAAAGGCTATGTCATCTTTCGAAGAATCATTCTAAAAAGAGGTCGTTAACAGTGAAATATAATCCATTATGTAAAATCAAACATGGGAACTAGATGATCTTTTTTAGGGGCATAAGCCTTTGGAATCCCAATGGATATTTAAGAAAAAGATAAAGGTAGATGGATCTATAGATAAGTATAAAGCTTGGCTTGTAATAAAGGGATACAAGTAAAAGGAAGGGCTTGATTACTTTGACACTTACTCACCAGTTATGAGAATAATATCCATTCGAATGTTAATAGCTATAGCAGCTCTTAACGACCTTAAGATACACCAAATGGACGTTAAAACTGCTTTTCTGAAGGGAGATTTAGATGAAGAAATCTACTTGGAATAACCTAAAAGGTTTAAGGTTCTAGGATAAGAAAGGAAGGTGTGCAAGCTTGTTAAATCATTATATGCTTTAACATAAGCATCAAAACAATAGTATAAAAAATTTGACAATGATGTTGTCAAACAGGTTTTGTATTAATTAATATGATAAATTTGTATACATCAAGAATACACATGAAGGGGTATGCCATTGGTTGTTTGTATGTAGACTATATGCTAATCATTGGCAGTAATGTTGAGATAATTAGAGCTACCAAAGCATGGTTGACCAATAAATTTGACATGAAAGATATAGGTTTAGCGAACGTGATTTTAGGAATTAAAATTTCTAAATCACAAAATGGATTGGTACTGACTCAGGATCATTATATAAATAAGAACTTTAAGAAATTTAATAAGAATGATACCAACGTGACTAAAACACTCATAGATGTTGATGTACATCTAATGAAGAATATTGGTGACATGATATCTTAGGTAGAATATTCACAAATAATTGGTGGTCTAATGTATCTTATGAGCTGCACAAGGCTAGACATAGCCTACTTAATAAGTAAATTGAGTAGATACACAAATAATCCTAGACAAGATCATTGAAAGGCTATCATGACAGTACTCAAATATTAAAGATATACCTCGGATTACGGACT
This sequence comes from Adansonia grandidieri, assembly GCA_038382065.1. Classification (NCBI taxonomy): domain Eukaryota; kingdom Viridiplantae; phylum Streptophyta; class Magnoliopsida; order Malvales; family Malvaceae; genus Adansonia; species Adansonia grandidieri. The sequence continues at coordinate 7,365 of JBBYHK010503607.1, read as the reverse complement.
AAACTATACTAGATATCCAGTTGTACTTGAAAAATATAATAATTCAAATTGGATATCGGATACTAAAGATTTGAAACTAGCAAAAATGTCATTACTATTGAAAGAGTTGCAATATTGTGTAAATCTTTAAAGCAAACATCTATAGCCAGATCCACTATGGAATCTGAATTCATAGCTTTAGATAAAGCTAGGAAAGGAGCAAACCTGGGCTGACATTATTTATACATTGCTATTTCCAGTCTACAATTGGTGTGGCATAGAATACTTTGTATAATGATAAGTCTTGACATATTTGTCGAAGACACACTACCAGAAAATGTCTTAACTGTAACGAAAAATTTTTCTATCATAGTTTTCCATTACTAATATAGCTTAATAGTGACAGATTTGTGACAGAATTATGACAAAATTATCTTCAAATGACAACATTACCCTATGATAAACTTTTGTGACAGACTGGTAACAGAACTGTGACAGAAATAATATTTCGTCATAAAATCCTTCACAATGTTTTGACAAAATTTTCCACCAACTAATATTGGCAAAAATATTCCACCAACTAATATTGGCAAAAATTTTCCATCACAATTATTGAAATCATAAATAGTGACAGCTCATAGTAACAGACTTGTGACAAATTTTATTAATTAATTTATTTAACTAATATTTTATAAATGAAAAATTATTGTGACAATTTTTATAACAAAAATTCTGTGACTAAATTAGAGACAGAATATTTGTGATGGAAGATTCTGTCACAAGGCTTAAGATTCTAAATAATAATGAAAATTAGTGACCGATCTATGACAAATATAATTAGCTAACTTATTTTTTTTAAAAAAAATTAATTTTTATATATAAACGTTTCATTATGAAAATTTTAGTAACAAATTTACTATTACCAATTTAGTGACGACATATCTGTGACAAAAAATGCCATCACAAAGATCGAAAACATAGTTAATAACCCTTGTTTTTTTCACTTTTTAACCTCAAATATATATTTATATTTACGGTGGATTCATTTGAATATAGTTAAACATTTATAGTTGCATGAATTATTGGTTTGATTATAATAATGTTGCGTGACTAAAATCATATTGAATAATTTTAAAAATATAATACATTAATATTTTATATAAATAAAATTATATTTTATATTTTTAAAATATTTTATTTATCAAATTTATTTTTAATTGTTATTAATTTTAAATTATTTGATCCATTTATAAAGCTTAAAAATAAATGTAACTCAAAATACAAAAATTTTATATTTTGGGGCTGAATTTAAGGTTTTGAAATATTTGGGCTTTAGATTTTAAGCCCAATAAAAAAATTAAAAACCCTAATTATTTTTGCTACAGCTCATCTTTTGCCGTTGCATTTTCTTGCTGCAAAATTTGTTGTCACTGCACTTCACAACAAAAATTTTATTATTTAGGCGAGGTTGTGCAAGAGCTTTTGTTGTCCACATTATGCTGTCCAACCATCATCGTCTAGCTCTCTTTCTCCAAAGGTAAATGTTCACTGCTGTCTTTATCTTTTTTTTTTTTTTGAGATTGTAAGAAAAGTTTATGCTGTCTTTATCCTTTTTTTTTTTTATATGGTAGGACAAGTTTAAAAGTAGAAATTTTATGGTTATAAAGTGGTAAAAATAGCTGATCTATAGACAAACATTCAAGCTTTGTGGATCCCACAAATGAGAAATAAAAACTAGATTTTATGTTGGTGGACCAAAAACAACTATCATGGGCAAAAAACCATAGGCAAGAAAAGAGGAAAATGATGTTGATGGGTATTGATTTTTTAAGTAATTAATCATACTTTTTGATTAGTCTTTAATTGGACTACGTATTTTTTGAAACATTAACAGCAAAGTTTTTTATTGTTTAGTGAATAAGTTCTTAAAAGAACCTTTAAACAATAATAAAAAAAAACCTAAAATTAAGACAGTAATAGAATTAATTAAAAATTAATTAATAATATTAGAGGACACCGTCTCAATTTCAAGACAACTGAGGTATTTGATCATACTCATAAGCGATCCACTAGTGAATTTGTGGATAAGAAATCCAAATCTGTCAGTGTACGTAAACTTTACACAAGTAGAACTCTATTCTCATTTAATTTTGGGTAATATGAACAAACATTACCTTTTTTATTTATATTGTTGTTGGAGAGATATGCTACTGTAATGACTAAGAAGTATGGTGATAATTTTCCACAACCTCAGTTTGAAGCCGATACATGGTGTCAAACAGTTGGTGGCATAGGTCATGGGCATTTATATGGGTTTAGAAGAGAGAACCCTCAAGATATACTTGGCACTACTTGTCCTTCAAGCTCATTTTCATCTATTGCTGCTTCTGGATGTCCTCCAATTGCGATTGAGCATGTGGATCAACTTTTAAATCAAGTAATGCAACGACTAGATGGAATTCTTGTTCCTTGCCTCTAGCATGCCTTAAGAGGTATGCGAATTCAAGTTCCCAATCCACCATCGGAGGTTTCAGCAACTGCTGATAGACAGCTCGATTATGATGTTCGTGATGACAATAATGATGAGCCTTGATCTAGTATATGTTTTAATGAATATTTAAACTTTTAATATTTATCTTAACTGACACCTATGGTTTAAGTAGAATTTCTAATATGCTAGGACTATAACTACTTATTATCCTAGGATAGTTTAACTCATGAAGTACTTTAGTACTTTTATTGGTTAGGTTAATCAGGTACTCTTAAAACCTAATGATCTTTATGCTTTGATTTGTTAATATGAAGATGAAGAGATTTTTTGTGACGAAATTTTATTGCAGATTGTTAGTTGTGATTGATATTTACTTAATTATAGTTATTTTATTTGTGGTGGAATGACTTTTGATAGGATTTTGTGACGAACATTAGAACTGTGATGGAAATTATAATAGAAGTTTATAAACTATGAGAAAATGTCATAATTTGTGACAAGATTAACAATGAATCATAAATTTGTGACGAAATTAGATAATAAATAGTAACAAAATTAGTGATAGAATTTATATGGAGACAAATTTTGTTATAGAAATAGTGATAGATATTATATATTTGATAGATTAAGAAAGAACTTAGCAATAGAAAAAGTGATAGAATTTATATGTGACAAAAAATTGTGACAATCTATTTATGACAAAATATAAATTTGTGATAGAATTTTGTGACAAAAATAGTGACGGAATTTATATGACAAAAAACTGTGATAGTTTGTTTGTGACGGAATTTAATTTTGTAACAAATTTAGTAACAAAAATAGTGACAGACATTAAAATTTTGTGACAGAATACGATGATGGGTAGCTGCCCAAGTCAGCCAAAAATTGTGACGGCAATTTAAATGTTTGGGATGGAATTCTTGTCACAAAGTTTGTGACGGAATCAATCAAATTCGGGATGAAAATTATTAGTGAAGGGGTATCAGTAATAGATAAAAATTGTCACCATTCTAGTCACAAAATAAAAATAGTAACGGATTTATAGTATTTTTTGACAATTTTTTCTGTCACTGATTAAGCAATTTCTGGTAATGACATAATACCATAAGGCAATTGCTCTAAAATGGAATTATCTCTATTGATTATATAAAATCAAAGGATTATATCAAAAATCTGTTGACAAAATGCTTAATGAAAGAGCAAGTTTCTAAATCATTAAGGGAAATGGAATTTAAGCTTATAAATTAAAAGTTACATAATGGCAACCTAACCTAGTTGATTGGAGATCCCAAGATATAGGTACAAAAGGACAACTAAGTTATGCTAACTTAGTAAGAGCACTGGAAAAGTTAAACACTCTTACCCATTTCTATGATGAATCAGTGCTGTCTGCAAAAGAGTTAACCTAAGCTATGCATCTAATGATTCTTATAGCTGGACAAGATCAAATGGTGTATGGCATTATACCCTTAATAAGAAATAACCTATTTGAGTGTGAAATGTGATCAATTCTATGAGAATTAATAAGATTAAATGTTCTAGAGCACTCTAAAAAACTAGGACATGTTCGGGGCAAAAATGAACACAACTGTGAAAACCAAGGGTATTTGAAGAGGATTGTGTAACATCTATTATCTGGGTTTACATGAAAGGCTAAATAGTTCAAGGCATCAAGTTTATCAGTTAGCCAAGTGAATTCGATAGTTATCGCTATAGAAGGTTCAAGGCCAAAAGCTATCTAGCTAAATGCAATAACTCCTCAAAGGTATTCTCTCTCATTCCAAGTCAGTTTGTTGTTTTAAACAGTGGGATTGTTGGATATCAATGCAAAATTAAAGATGTTAAATACAAAATACGTTTACCAATACGTAGATTATTGTACATAAATACATAGTGTAAAATTCATTATACAATTGATATTCGTGACGAATGGGAAATTAGATTGACCCGCTGTTTGATGGTAACATTCCTGTAACAGTTTTGGGTTTTAATTATGCTCGAACCATTTCTTAGTCATTATCTGTTTTTAATTTTTTTAAAACAGTTTGTTTGAAACGTTTCTTGGTTTTGAAATGTTTCTTGGTTTTTAAACTGTTTTAATTTTAAATCAATTTTATTTTTTTAATCCAAAAACGATTCAGTCATTTTAATGACTTTAAACGTTCTTTTTGGTTTTATAAAAGGGGACGAAACTGTTTTCAATCTCGGCAGCTGAAAACATTGAAGAAAAAACAAAAACACTAGCTTTCATCCATTCTGTGTACTATTTTTTGAGGGAGAAAATTGTACCATTTTTTTGGTTCATTGTGTTATTATTTGAAAGTGTTATCGATCGATAATGAGATCGAGGATGCGTGAGAGTCATATTATAGAATTAGTCGAGCATATTTAGGCAATAATAAATGTCTTAAGGCCACAAGTTACAAACCCTGATTCGATTAGATTCCATTCTTCGAATTTTTTTTTTGTTTCGGTCAATTACAACTTTGTGGAATTTCATTTATAATTATTTTAATTCAAAATAGCATCGTTTAACAAGCTTATGATTTTGTAGTATTTTATTTTTAGACAGACTATCGAAGTTCCCATCCGTTATACGTTTTTATCTACCTATGTTTCTTGAAGACAAGAAATATAGGTAATAAGCATTTTGTGTGTGTGTGTGTGTAGATATCAAAATATTTATAAGTTTTCCTTCCTTTCTATTTTTGTACCTGTAGACATCTTTTCTTTGAAGCACTTTTGTGGTGTTGTTCTTAATCAATTTTGTTCTTTTTCAATATTTATGATAGATCTTTGAAGTGAAATGGATATTATCATTGATTATAAAATTTTTTTAACTTCTGATGTATTATAATTAAAGCAATATACCAATTAAATTTTCCCTTCGTTAATATAAATTGTATGATGTATTATTCAAGTATCCACGGACACTTTTTAATCACTACTCCTTTTATAAATCTGAAAAAAAACACACACACACACACACACAAAAACCTTTTGATGCGGTTAATAATTTTGCCTTAGTGTTTATAATATGTTATATTTTTTAGCATATTTTTCATTTTTGTGTGTTTACGTCGATCAATTGAATTTGTCAATCGATGAATGCATTTTGTGTTGGAGCAATATAATACATTTATTTATTATTAATTTTATAATTTATACATATATATATATATATATAAATCTATGTACCCGATGTGAAACGCAGGCATCATGCTAGTTTTTTAAAAAAATCCTTGATAAAAGAAAAATTAAAATTGCAAATGAAAAAAATGAATCTTACAAATGGTCCAATTTTCTCTAAAGACGATCAAAATAAAATCTTGTGTAAGAGTAATATTTTTCCTTAAGAAAAATCGTATGAAAGATGGGGGTCTATTTGGCTTGTAACATCACAATCAATCTCATTATGAATTTTTAGAGCTTTGCCCACTTCTAGCTTTAATGAGGTGGGTAGGAAATTTTCTCCTTAAATAATTGCCCACGGTTGCTCCAATTTGTAGAGCTTATCCTTTAAATTGTATTACGAATTTGGTAGTTCTCAAGACTTTCTCGTCCAAGTGTTCAAACATAAGGTTATCTAATTTAATGGGGTTATGTATTAGTTTCACCAAGATATTCTAACAAATAACCAGAGATAAAATACCTAACCCCTTGATTTTCTATTAGATTGTTTTTTATGGTTCTTCGCTAAAAAGGACTAAAATTTATTAATCAAGCAAATGTTATGACACATGGTTTATCAAGAACAAGAAAATGGACTAGAAAATGCTTTCTTGCAACGATAAACAAAATGATGTTATTGAAAAAGATTACACCTTCCATTTTAAATTGTTAATTTTTCATTAACTTTACAGAATTCTATATTTTAAAAAAAAAAAAAAATTGACGTTGATGCATATAATATTAACTTTTTATTTTCTTTTATTAATTTGATATTTCATAATTTTTAATGCCAAAAAATGAAAAAACATATATTTTACAAAAAAAAATACGAGATTTAAGTATTAAAAAGGAAAATATAACCTTGAGACACGAAAAATTAGAAAATTGTACAAAAGAAGAATGAGAAGGAAAGAAAGTTTGGTAAGAGCAAAATGAAGAGAAAATGAAACTTGTAATTTGCAAAACATTAAATCGCAAAAAAAGTTTTGTAAAACAGTTAAAATTCTGGCATCTTCCGCTCTTACCTGGTGAAATTAAAAATGGCAATGTCTACCCAAAAACTGTAGCAGGTCAGACATTTTACCTGCAAAAACAGTAATTGACTGAAAATTGAATCCTTTCCTCTTCATTAGGTCATGCAAAATGTACGCTACAAAATTAGCAGAGTGCATCCAATAGCCATATTCACCCAACGTTTGCAGTAAAAGTTATTGTATCACAAATATTAAAAGTTACGTGCTGCAACAGCACCAACGACATCTCATCATTAACTTTTATAAACCCTTTGTTTGAAGCCTGTAATAAGAATTTTTCTCTGCATTTTATGCTGACATTAGATTTTTTTTTTTTTTTCCATTTCTTTTCTTTCATGGCTTTGATGCATGGCTCTGATGCCAACGATTCCCTATTCAGGAATTTCAGTGGGACCAACAACTTACAAGTAGATGCTCTCCAATAGGTACGATGAGATACAAGTATTCATAAATTGTTCAGATTTGATTTAAAAAAAATTTTAAATATGATTTAGTTAGTATTAAGTTAAATTAAAATTCAAGTAGTTTGAATTGTAAAACAAATTAAATTTGGATATTTTAATCTTTAATTTGACTGACTTACGAATTTAATTAAATTTTTATATTTAATATCATTTTTATTTTTTAATTAATAATAAAAATCTCAATTAAAAATAAAGTTTTAATATAAATAATTAAATTTACAATCAA
>JBBYHK010503565.1:1691-12588 GCA_038382065.1 Adansonia grandidieri | reverse complement strand
AAGCTACACGATAAGATCTGAAGAGATTTTAGTTGTCAAGTGTACGAAGTCAAACCGAATTATTTTCCGTAAAAATTTTGAGTTTAACCACAATTTGAAAACTAAGTTGAAGAATTAAAGAAAGCTAACATTTTGCACCTGTAAAGCTAGAAGCGGATATGAAGAAATTCCTGCAGAATAATCAACCTTTGGAACTCGCTCGGAAACTTTTGAACCATCAGTAAAATCCTTAACTAAATCATCCATGAAAGAAGTAGTTTCAGCCTCAATAAACTGCACACCCTTCGCATTGCAGATTATTTCAAGTCTTCCATTTTCATCATATCCCAACCTTCCGGCGATCGGGTAGAATGGCACTAGAATCTTACTTAGAGCCTCCTTAAGCACTTTCGTATCGAAAAAATCGGAACAACCATTAGGCTTGTAGAAGTATGCAGTAGAAATATGATATGTAGTCATTACTAGGTCCAAGTTAGACACCCATAAGCTTCGTTGTGGAGTGTCTTGGGAAGAAGCCACCATTGCTGACTCCTTTATAGTCAACTCCATATGTACCACCTACAAACAATCAATAAGCATAAAGACTTTCATGAATCTAGTGCTTTAATTACCACACAAAATTTTTTAGAATATGAAGTCATATATATATATATATATATATACATATATAATCGGACTGAGCAGCATGTCTTTCTAAAAGGCAAGTTATATTTATGCCAAGCATGCAAAGGATAATTAAAAGCTCGGAATCGATGTATGTAGTTACGAACCTTAGAACACTAGAAAGAAAAGGAGCCTTACAGCTTGGTGGTAATGACGAGAGCTCAGAATGTTCGGAAATAAAAACGTAGAACAAAAAATAAAATAAAGCAAAAATGCTCAAGATTCACGAAGCCTAGCGTACTCTTTTGAGCCTATTTATAGATAGAGAGTGCTTTTCAAGGTTATCTATGTAATTGAAGTTAAATGATTTTCTTTTTATTTGATATTAGTTTTCATTTCCTTTATTAATCTTAAAATTCATAAAATAAAATTGTCCTCGGAACAAGGGACATATGTCCATAATTGGTTTCAAAATATTAATGTTTATTAAGAATTATTTAAGAAATGATAATTTATTTATCATTTTATTTTTTATATTCAATATATTATTTTTATTAATTTCAAAAAATAATGAATTAATTATATTTTCATTTATATATATTACTTTAGCTAGTATCTAATGACATTAATTAACAATTTAACATTTTTTAATATTTAATTATTATTTTAAGAAATTATATTTAATATATAATTTTTACTTAATAAAAAATTCATTAATTAATTTTTTTGAATATCAGACTTTTTTTTATGTATTTAAAAATAATTTTTAAATTCATCTTTGTCATATACCATTGGGCTCTGTCTCCAGCTCATCGCTGCTCCACGGTCATTATAGTTAGTTAGTGGGACTTTGGTGGGTGGAGTGATCATCATTTCGAATGCAGGAAGATACTCACTGGCACTAGGATTTCTCGATGGAAATTATTATTTTGCTATTTAACGTGTTTTTTTTCTTGAATTTATTTTAAATACAGCACAAATAAATTAAAAAAATAATTAAAATATAATATATAATAAAAATAAAAATAATAAAAATAAAATAAAATTTATAAAAATATTAAAATTTATATAAAATAGATTATTAATATTTAAAATTTTACATAAATATATATTGTTTTAATTAACATAAAACAAATAAGGCGCAAATAAATAAATCATAGCTTTCCACTTTAAACAAATGCAAAGGACAGGGCTGGTTTGTCCTTTGGGTAACATAAATCGATGGAAGGTGGAAGCATTTCCTCCGAGCAAATGACCAATGCGATAAGCGTGGAACTTTTTTTTTTTTCAGTTTTTTTAATAAAATAATATAAAATTTTTTATTTATAATTTTAGATCATTTTAAAATTATTTATCGAAATAGATCAATTTTAAAATTTTATCAAAAAAATCATTATTTTAACTGTCAATTTTTTAACACGAAAAAAATTATAAAATTTAGTTGGAAGATTTTTAAACATCTAGTTGAGAAATCACCATTTGATTAGGCGATTTCTCAATTTTTTATAAAAAATCGATAATAAAATATTAATTTCTTACCAATTGCAAAATCGGTACATAATTATCAAATAGAATGTCAATTTCTCAACGTAATTACAAAATCGGTGGATAATTGGAGCATTAATCGCCATATGATACGGCGATTTCCTACCATTGTGCATTTTTTTTTTGTTTTTTTACATGGCGATTTCTTACCATTGTACATTTTTTTATTTTTTTTACTGTGTTATGAAATCATCAAATCATTTGACTATTTGATATTTTATGACACAGTTTAAGTTTTTGGTTTAGGTTTTATTTACGTTTGAAAGGACGTGACTAATGTATGAAAATTAATTTTTTTTTTATAAAATAAGTTGATAAGACTAATGCAAGGTAATCAATTTTTTTCTGATATGAAATAAATTAATGAGACTAATGCATGCAATTAGATTTCTTCTGATATGAAATAAGTTGATAAGACTAATGTATGGGAATCGGATTCTTTCTGATATAAAATAAATTGATGAGATTAATGCATGCAATCAGATTTCTTCTTATATAAGCCTAATACATGGGAATCAGATTCTTTTGATATGAAATAAGTTGATGAGACTAATACATGAGAATCAGATATCTTCTGATATGAAATAAATTGATGAGACTAATGCATGTGAATCAGATTCCTTTTTATATCATCTTTAGTTAATGAGACTAATGTATGGATTGTACATGTTAGATTGCAAAGATTAGACTAATGCATGGGATAAATTCAGACATTTTGAATGGAAAAAAAATCTTGTTGACTATGTTGCATTATAAATATGAGTTCATCATTATTATTTTTATTGTCATTTTCATTCTCAACTGCTATTGCTTTTTTTCTGAGTTTAGTGATAGTGCTTTTTCATTCTCTTCTTTTGTTTTATTAGTCTTCAATTGTTAGCATTTTGATTAGAGTTATTTTCATCTTACCAACATGAGTAATAGATTTGTTGCACTTGTCTATTTTAATGGAAAAATTGTCAACATTGAAAAAGGTGTTACCTTTCAAAATGACCATCCTAAAACTATTAGTATTGACAAAAATATTACAATAGAGGAATTGAAGGTAAAAATTGGTACAAAAATCAAAGCTATAAGCAGAACTAGAGTATCAGATATCAAGTATAGGTTTCCTATTTCCATGGGAGGATGTGTCCGATATAGGACGTTTCCACTTGAAGATGATGATGATGTCAATTGCATGTTTGATGTTCATCAGCAATTTCCTAATGTCGGTGTAATTGAGTTATCTGCTGACCTTAAGGATGAACATCATGATCTTGAAGCTTCATACATGCCTACTGTAGATGCGCATATGTCATGGCCGTTTGAGAATCTTGAATGTAACCTCCTCCAAATGCACAAGTGGTGATGAATAATTTATATGAATCTTTTCATTATTCATCTATGTCACCAACAATTCCTAGCGGTGAAATGATGAGCTAAATAACTTTATAATGACAGACTCTTCAATTAGAGGTGTTGAAATGGAATATGAGGGGCCAAGTTCATCTGTTGCTAATCTTGAATTGTCATATGGAGCCCATGGTGATTATGTTGGTGACTTTAGTGAGCCCGAAGAGTATGTTGAAACTGATGATAATGATGACAACCATGATCCATGCCCAGATATCAGTGGTGATATCAATGCTTCTCATCTATCATCTACAAGTGGAGCTAGTGATCTTTTTCATTAGTATAAGCCACCTTTCCATATACGCACTCTTGATCTGAATGCAATGCATGTAGTAGAATTTTCAGAATATTCTCAAACATTAGAGTTTCTGACAAACTGAAATCCATATAGTGGTGAGCTCTACATTAGGATCAATTCGCAATAATAGAGGCCGAGATTTCTACTATAAAGCACTACAATATCAAGACCTCTGTAGATTATAGAGTAATAGAATTGTCGCCGATCAAATATCATGGCCAGTGTACAATGTATGGCACGGGATGCAACTGGAGTATAAGAGTAAGATTATTGAAGAAGACACAAGTATGGGAGATTACAAAATATAATGGGCCTCACACTTATGCATTTGGCATATTTCATAAGATCACATGAAATTAAATTCTAACATGATATGTTCATGCATTTTGTCCTTGGTACAAGCAAATCCAGCCATTTCTGTCTCAGTTTTGGTTGCTGAGATATGGAATAGGTATAGATACATGACCTCCTATAGGAAAGCATGGATAGCGAAACAGAAGGCAATTGTTTGACTATATGAAGATTGGGATAAATCATACAATGGTCTCCCAAAATGGTTGGGTACAATACAACATTTTGTTCCTGGCATAATAGTGGAATTACAAATTGTATCTGCATACCACAGTCATCGAATGGTGCAAGATATGAATATTTTCCATCGACTTTTTTGGATGTTCAAGTCTTGTATTGAAGGCTTTTCTTTCTGTAAACCTGTTATCCAAGTAGATGGTACATTCTTATATGGAAAATACAAAGGAACATTACTGTTAGCGATTGTACAAAATGGCAATCGAAACATAGTACCAATTGCCTTTTCCATTGTAGAGGGTGAGACAAAGGAGGCATGGTTATTTTTTCTCAGCAACTTACGTAGATATGTTGTTAGACAACCTAGGATATGCTTAACATCTGATCGACACGAATCCATAAAATTTGTGATCAGATACTCAGGTAGTACATGGAAACCTCCGCGTGCATGTTCTATGTACTGCATTCAACATATTATAGCCAACTTTATGAGAAGGTTTAACAATAAAAAGTTGTGTTAATAAGTTGTTAACATGGGTATGTAATCACATTTATGGTTATTTACTTTTTTACAATCTTATCAATTTTAACGTTTATCTATAAGTTGTTAATAAGTCCAAAAATGATCATCCTATTTTTTCAGCGCACAAGTTGGACGACCCCATTTTCAATGGCAATATGAAAATCTTTGTGTAGAGAATGCAGAAGCGACCGATTAGATCAATAGGATCCCACAAGAGAAGTGGACACAATCATATGGTGAAGGAAGATGATATGGACATATGATGACAAACTTGGCCGAATGTATAAATTCATTGTTGAAGGGACTCATCATCTTCCCATAACCGCTTTGGTGAAAGCCAATTATTTTAGATTAGCAAAACCATTTAGGGTGATTGGGAACAAACAGATTGCAATGATGGTAGCCGGACATAGTTATTGTGAAACAATCACAAATGCCACGCAAGAAAATCGAAGAAAAGCTAACTCACACCTTGTTCACAGGTTTACACGAACAAGTCAATCTTTCTTGGTTGAGGAGTTAGAAAACCCCAAGAGGGAGTTGTGGCTTCGACATACAAAGTAAATCTTAACGAGAAGTGGTGTGACTGTAGGAAGTTTCAAGCACAAAGGTACCCATGTTCACATGTTGTTGCTGCTTGTGCTTATGTCAATATAGATTGCATGCTATATGTGGACAATGTTTATAGACTAGAGACTATAAACAATGTTTATCGACATGAGTTCCAACCCATTAGGAATGAAGCTTATTGGCTGGAATATAATGGTCCATAACTATGCCCTAATCTAGAAATGCGAAGAGATCCCAAAGGTCGACCAAAATCAAGTCAAATTCGTAATAAAATGGACATTAGGCAGAGATGCCAACTAAAGCGTTATGGACTATGTAGGAATGAAGGCCATAGCCGGAAAAATTACCTTTATCAAGTCGGCACATCGAAGGAAAGTTCGCATAATTGATTATCAATTTTTGTTTATCATTATATTACGTATAATTAAATGTTTATATCTATAAAATTTATCACTTTCAATTTCATGATGTAAATGTTATTTTTTTTTAATGAAATGCAATTAAAGTTATTTTTTATTTATCTTGCAACATAAATAATAGAAACACATATTATAAAAAATAAAATAATTACTATAGGAAATTAAAATTTATAATATAATGATAATATAACCGTATATTATTAGAATTTATTATAATATAATTATTATTATTATAAAATATATTCAACATATAGTTATTAATTATTGTAATATAATAATAACGATATAATGCATTGAACATGTAACCTCTACAATTATTCTAATATAAATTTTATCAACGTAATAAGCATAATAAAATAATTATTATTAATTATCTTCCAACATAAGAAACGTAAAAAAAAATTTATAATACAAATGTGTAGCATTTACAGCATTGTATAACATTGTATAATTGCATAACATAATTGCAAAACTATATAACTATATAACAGTATAATACAAGTGCCTTATACAAGTTTATATCTATTGACTGGGGGCCCTATGGCACGATGTAGAACAACAATGTGGGGCTTTCCTATTATGTGGTGGCAATACTGTTCGTTCAACATTTTCATCTTCATTGCCACGTACGCCCCAGGTTTGACATCTTTGGCTCTAACTTTCACCGCCGATGCTTCTTCTTCAGTGACTTCTTTTTGAGTCGGCATAGAATCCCTTTGTTCACTTATAACCCTATTAATGTCCGCCATATCAAAAAACCCTAACCCATTACTAGAGGAAGCAGTACGTGGTGGATCAAAAATAGGGAGTGTACAGCTATCCAAGGGAGTTTCAAACTGGTATACGTGAGACATATATGTTGTAGCTGACAGAGGAGTCAAAAGGTTGGCATCTAACCTACTGGTTGGTGGCTTCAGCCGATAACACCTATCATCATCATCCCCACCATGACTAAATGAATATTTGTGACTAGATGATACCCTAAGATCACGCTCTGGTTCAAGATGACTGAAGGACATCCTAGGTACATTGTTATCATCAACCTCCGCTGAAATAGGTTGATTCATCCTCCGACTAATTCCATTTCATCGAGTACGCTTGTGAAGCTCCATAGGAGGGTCTGGATTTAAAGTTTGTTGATCATGTGACCTATTCCTCACATCTTGAAGTCCCGACAATGGGAAAATAAATGGTCCATCTTGAGTATAAAACCATCTGATGGTGAGAAATTGTTGTACACAATTTCAGGACCTTAAATAATTCATTTAGAACGTTTTCTCCAAAATTGGATCCAGTTTGAATGCCTTTCAGCCCAGTTTCTGCATGATTACCGCACATATCGACTTTGTGAACTTCATCAAGCTTCACAGATGGTTGGGAGATTGCTTGTTGCATTCCAAACTGGTGTAAGACCCTATTCGCTTGGTGCCATTCCATAATCGAAAAACATATTAATGTTGTTTTTGCTCTCTAGACGGCTTCTGATGAGAGGCCTTCCACAATTTCATCTGCAATATATGGCCTTCAGAGAAATTGTGAAAAAATAGACAAAAATTATTACTACTCATATGCAATAAGTTAGCTTAAAAATGCATGTACTTAAGGTAAACTATTACAAAATGTAGCGTATTATGTCCCATGCGATCCAGTCCTATTCGAATACTTTCTAAATCTGTAGTTGTATGACTAAACTGCTTCGGACTGCATCATCTATTCAAATACATATAAAATATGAATAACTCGCATTTAAATGCAAGTTCTCCAAGAATAAATTCAATACTTATATTTATTACCTTAACGCAAGGGGATATACATAATTTTCTCTAACCATTGGTGCAAGAAATGGAAGCCGGTACCATGCCGATGATTGCAGCAGCATTAAACAACCACCTATGTCATGTATTACCCCAACTGTTGCACGACAGAGTTCCTTATACAAGAACCCTAAACATGCGAAACCCCAACTATACTTCCTTACTTCATTCAAAATTGCCAAAAGTGGAAGATACATCAAATGTACCCAATTTTCAAATTTACCAGGCATTAACATTCCACCAATGATGCTTAAAATATATGCTCGAGTAGTGGATTTTAGTTGTTGTTCAATTGCATGTTCAAAGATATAACAGAACATTTCTATCAACCAAGTCATTTTTATAGTTTAGCCCTAAATAAAATTTTTGGGAAGGATCACACATAACAATTCTTCAAATAAAGCCTCACAGTATAACATGCTTCCCCCTATTACTTTCTTGCCATTAATTGGTAGACCCAATTGAAGTGCAACATTTTCTAGTGTGATTGTGCATTCACCGCATGGAAAATAAAATGTATGTGTCTCATGCCTCCATCGTTCAACCAGCGCACGTATTAGTCCTACCTTATATTGACATTGGTTAACTAGGGCTACATGGTAAATCTGGTTCTTCTTAAATAGTCTTCAATTAATGGATTCAGTGGTTGAAAAGCTACTTTCTGTGATCGTTTCCAACTGAATATCCTGATAAAAAAGTCATTAATTCATTAATTGTAAAATTTATAATTTATATTTTTTTAAATATATCATTAACAAAATTTTAGTATCTCAGATAATACCCTTAATGATATATGATACTCTTGTAATCTCAATAACGATGATGATGATGATGATGCCATTGAATTGATCAAAGTTTTTCCTACAATAAAATTGTTCATTTAAATTCATCATCGCCTAGCCTTAAAACAAAAATTAAACTAAATTTCTACAAAAAAAATTCTTATACCTTTGAAATATTTAAATGCTTCAAAGTTAAATTCAACTTCTTCCTTACAATCCTCAAGTGAACAAAAAATTAACTTGATTATAATAAAAATCACTTCAACCATTACTAAATAATTTATATTTAATAATAAAAATTGGCAACACCCAAATATTTCAACTAAAAATACTAATACAATCAAACTAAATTGTATGATTTTAAGATGAATTATCTAAAAAATCAAACATAAAAATTAAAATAAATATTATGTGTAATTAATTATAGTCAAGATGAATGAACTTTTACAAATGAAAATAAAACATAATTACAAAAAAATTTATATAATCATATCGAAAATTACTTTTATGAATAAAATTAAATCATACCTGTAAAAAGCTTTAACTGGATTACTTAACCTTCAATAACACCTTAACTTGATTCTATTCTCTTCGTAAAACTATTCTCTTCGTTTTATAAAATAAAATCGAATGAGGGAGCTCCTTTTATAGAGAGCTCCCTCTATCCCTCTATCAAATACTGCCTAAAGCATTTGATGAAAAGGTCATGGGTAAAAATACCTGTGATCTTAGAGGGATATAACCTCAATCATATCCCTCTGCAAAGGCTGTAAAAGCCCAAATTATAAGGGTCACGGGTATGTGACCCTTATAATTTAAGAAAAAAAACAAGAAAAATGCACAATGTTGGGAAATCGCCATATGCAATGGTGATTTGTCAACTATATGCCTCCAAGTCCACCGGTTTTACAATTACGTTGAGAAATTGACATTTTATTTGACAATTATGCACTGGTTTTGCAGTTGGTAAGAAATCTACTTTTTTTTGTCGATTTCTTATAAGAAATTGAGAAATCACCTAATCAAATAGCAATTTCTGAACTAGATGTTGAGAAATAGGCATTTGATTGGGTGATTTCTCAACTAAATTTTACAATTTTTTTTCATGTTAAGAAATCGACATTTGAAGTAGTGATTTCTCAATAAATTTTTAAACTTGATCTATTTTGGTAATAAATAATCTTGAAACGATTTAAAACCATAAATAAAATTTTTTTATATTATTTTAATAAAAGACCTTTCTTTTCTTTGGTAGATCATTGATTGTTTTTCATTTATCCTAAAAGAAAATCAAGTCAAAGTGAAGCGAACTTTGAATAAAGAAAATATTTATTTAAAACTTTTAATACTGAAATTTGACCTTTTTTTTTCTTTCAAAAATATTTTGATATTGAATTCTATGATATTTAGATTTTTTTAAAAATATTTATATCTAACATATATATGATTGATATATTTAAATTTGAATATAAGAATATAATTCTTTAATTATATATAAAAACTTAAAAAAATATATCAAAATTTACCAACATTGGACACTTATTTACATTCAATTAAGAAACACAAAACTGAAGCAACTCACATGCAAAGTGCTAAGTTGCATAAGAATTTTATTTTTAAAGGAAAATTGAAAAAAAAAAAAAAAGTCTTGAAGAGGGGAAAGCATTTGTAAGTTCATGCTAAAATGCCAAGCATGACTGTTCCTTAGGGCTCATGTTACAAATATTATTATGGAATTTGTTTGCATATGAAAAGAAAAAAAAAGCACTGAGATATATTGAGAATTGAGAAGAGATTATTTTGGGGATGTTGTCCACCTGAATTTATATTGGTTGTCGCCCTTTCTTGGCAGGACAATGCCAATACCACCTGAAGAATTACATTAAAGCTCATAATTTGAAACAAGATTCGACATGTACTTCACGGTGGTCTTTGGCCTTGGTGGGGACGTTATTCGTGCATCACGCTGGTCCATATTGCCAACATGTGCATCACGCTGGTTTACATGTCATTATCAAAGCCCTTTATTCTTTTACCAAACCTCAAACTAGAATCATTATTGCGCTTTGCTTTAGATTTTTATTTTTTTATAATTTTAATTATATTAAATAAGATTATTTATTTAAATATTTAATGAATATTTTAATATATATTTATATATATAAATAATTATATTTTTAATTTAAAAATTAAAAATTTCAAGTTACATCCTTTTTATAAATAAAAAATTTTATTACTAAATCAATTTTAAATAATAAAATATAAATTTATAGCATTTAACTTTTTTAAAATTAGGTGGAAAATTTGTAAAAAATAAAATTAATTTTTTTTTTTTTTACTAATCAGATCTCATTTTTTTAGTTGTGAAAGTCCAAACAAAAAAGTTACTCCTATCATTTTCTTCTCTTCTCAAATAATAA
>JBBYHK010503554.1:0-14157 GCA_038382065.1 Adansonia grandidieri | reverse complement strand
TACAAAAAAAATCCTAAACTATTTATTTTTTAAATAAGCCTCTATATATTTATTGTACCAAATAAGTTTTTATCTTTCTATTTTTATCTCAAATAAGTTGTAATTTTAAATGAAAAATTAATTTACATTAAAACTTTATTTAGATATAAATTAAAATAAATTAAAAATTAAAGATCTAGTTAAGTATAAACTAGAGACTAGTGATTTATTCAGGTGTAAGTTAAAAGTTAAAAAATTATTTTAGTACGAATTGGAAGTTAAGTATTTATTTTAATATAATAAAAGTATAATAATATTTAAAGTATAGAGATTTACTATTATTTTATCCAAAATATATTTTTTTACTGAAAGGAATTTACTAATTAGTGTCTTTAGGAGACTTTTAAGGATATTACATATAATAATATTCTTATTCAATATATTAGAAAAGTTATCCATCATTGTATTTAATATATAAATTTTGTTAACAAGTATTTTAAAGGTGTATTTAGATAAGTGATTTTGAAGAGAAATTTCATTTGTGTAGAGATTTTTTGAATTATGAAATAAAATTTATTTGTTTAGCAAAATAAAAATTAAAAATTTTAAAATTTTTTAAAATTTGAAAGAAAAATGTTAGATCCCTCAAATTCTACCAATGAGGTGGAATTCTTGAAATTCCTCGACTTTTTTGCTAAGATATTAGGATGTATTATGTTTCAATTTTTAACATGATTTATTATTTTTTTTATTTTAATTACAAAAAAATCATTTTTAAAATTATATTTTATTTTCAATGTTATTAAAAATATCTACACATTTTTGTAAATCTAATGACATTCATATTTCATATTTTTCTTATTTTTATTTTTAATGTTATTATTTATAATTTTAAAATTTTTTTCTAAAAAATATTTATCTAAACAATATAAATACGAATACTAATATTTTAAATTGCTCCATTTTAGAATTTCTCCTGTAAACGCACCCTAAGCCTAAGGGTATTTTTAAGGTTAATGTATAGTAATTACTAAAGGCATTGGAATTGATGAATTAAGTTGTAAACTTTTACATTTAATATAATATTTATTACTATAGATAATATATTAGTTAACTTTAAAAATGTGTTTTAAGGACATGCGCTAGTAAAGCCCATATGCAATGTTATTATTATAAATAATATATTGATTAATCTTAAAAATAAAATTATTTATTAGTTAAATTGGATTGCGATTTAAAATTTTTTGGATTGATGCTTAACTGATCATTTACTATTTAAATAATATTAAAATATTTAAAAATTATTTTTTATTTTAATATTTATATATTTTATTATTAAATTTAAAAAAATATATATTAATTAACAATTAAATAATAACTCGGATAAAATTAATTTAAATTTGTAAAATTATTTTCCAAAGCCTAAGCTATCTTAACAACATTTGTTAGCGTATATTTTTGGTGTCTAATTTGATGAGGATTAAGATTCACTAACTTTAGACATAGTTTGGAAGGGACAAGGAAAATTAAATTTTAATTAAAAAATTGTTATAAAAATAACAAATGTAATTATAAATTCTAACGATTAAATTAAAAATGTTTTCTTTGATTATTATTATTAATTATTATTATTCTTTCAAACAATGCCTTATGCATTTAGATAGTTTACCCATTTTAATTTCTTTCATTGCGTTATCCAAAATCCTTTTGAAATATTAATGTTTAGATTAAATGTGAAAATAAATAATACTTCAAATAATTGACAAATATCGCATAAAAAAGTAATTTTTTCAATGATCAAGGAAGTTATTAATTAATAAAACTTTTAAACATATATATTGGTTTTATTAAATGAAATAAATAACTTAATGCTAATTGAATAAAAGAAATTAATAATTAAAAACAAATACTAAAATGGGTAAACTAAACAACTTACCTTGTCTTCATGAATTGAGCTTTAATCGTTGGCCAGCTTGTCAGCATGTTTCAACTGTTGCTATTCTCACACGTTGACTCACATTATAACAGGTTAAAGTCCCTATGAGGTCTTTCTAATATATTATCTAGTGCAAATTAGTTTCTTTACTAAAAATTTAAATAATTTAATTTTTATATTTTTAAAATTGAAATTAAAAAGTAAAATTATTAACTAATGTAATGTATACCGTAAAAAAAGTTAACATGTCATTTAAAATCTATTAATATGCTGACATAATATTAATAAAATATATTATTTTAAAGTAATATGGATAAAAAAATTTAAATTATTGAAAATGCCACATCAAATCTTTTAGCTATATGACATTTTGAGAAATTATTTTATAGGCCCGTCTTATCACATGAGCTGTAGGCACCAACCAATTAAGTTAGTCCAGATTAGAATTTTTTCCATGTCATACTTGAACATAGCCATAAGCCTCCAAATCAACCTTCAAATCACCCACTTTATTTTTCTGACCAGATAGAAAACGGCAAACACAAAAAAAAAAAAAAAAAAAAAAAAAGAAAAAGTTGGGGTTTGATTTGCTCTATGCCTTGGACTCGTTCTTGTTCGGTGGTAAGTTTAGCGAATTAATCTTAGAATTGTTCCATAGGACCATGGCAAATCCACCCAGAGCTGTGAATAAATCATCTTGGCAGGTGAGAATATAAATAGTTGAAGAGCTGGAGAAATAAAACTTGAGAACCTACAAGTTTCAATTATGGTGATCAACACAAAAAAAGATTGCATTTCCTGAACTTTTGCTTGGAAACATGATTTGCAATGGATATAAACTAATTGGTATAGTGGGTTTTCTGCTAGCAATTTCCTATATTTGGCCAACTGAGAAAATCAATGAACTGCTTTAGGAGTCATAACAGTGGCAAGATATCCATCGTTATTGAGAAAATCAATGGACTGCTTCATGTTTTGTATATTTTAAAAGACATTTATCTCTATTTCTTTATGGTTTCTGATTAAAAAGAGAGATAATAAGAGGGAAGAAGATTGATCAGAACTTTTATTCAAATCTTTTTTTCATCTATTGTTTGGTGCTTTTTTCAAGTTTTAGGCCAATAAAATAACCTTGCTTTCCACTAGAATGTCTGAAGTTTATAAGAAGGTAGTGGGATATTTGAGGTACCTTTGGCCTCAAGTTATACTAATTTGACTGTTAATTTAATGAGAATCTATTTTTTGGTTATTTATTTGCTTTATATATGTTTTTGTTACTTTGTTGCAATCCTCGACTATTTGCGTCATTTTTCCTAGACAATTCTTCTGTTGTATGAAAACGTTGTACCCCTTTTGTATGAATACCTTACTCCATCAAGATTTTTTTCCTTGCCAATCAAGTTGTCCCCCTGTTGATTTGGAAATTATTAAAGTTTTGTCATTGTGGTAAATTTTTGTGGAAAATGTGAAAGAAAAAAGAACTTTTCGACTGGTGTTGATTCCATCTGTTTGCCACTATTCTTCTATGGTCATTTTATTTGGAGAAATTCATGAGACTTCCCTTGCTTTATTTATGCCTTCTTTCTTTTTAGGATATAGTCTTTATGATGCAGAGTAGGAAAGATAGTAATAGCGAGAGAATGAAAAGAATTGAAATCGTTGAGAAAGAAATAGACGCTATTGCGATTTAGGTTTTGAACAAAAACCTTTTGATAGAAAAAATAAAAGCATAAAATTGAATACATTGTAGCGGTTGCCTAAATGCATATAAATGGGCTAAATCTCCTACTCCTGCAGGACTTCTTATTTCTCGCAGAATAATAGTTAAAGTTAATCATAAAACGTATCCTAAAACAAAATAAAATTTTATCCTAAATAGATATCTAAATGACTAAATTTTATTCTAATAGAATTTTAAATGAAATAGAACTATTAATAGTTGATGCTCCTGCATCATTCTCTTAGGTGAAAGATGGGCAATATCTTCAAAAAAGACCTTAGCTGCCTCTTCATACATTTGTAGATCAACCTTAAATTTTCCTCTGAAATCCAAGTACATTTACAAGCTGGTTTTTCCAACCACTTTGTTATAAAATTTTTATAAGTGTTTCCCCTTTTAAACGTTACTTCCTTGATATCGAGGACTTCTTGAACAATGTCACCTTGCTTGGTAGAAAGCTATTCAACTTGTTCAACAACTGTATCTGGTTCTCCCCCTTCAAATCCCTCAAATGGTTGTAAATATGAGATACTAAAAATAGGAATGATCTATAACTCAATAGGCAACTTTACTTATCTTATCTTCTTAAGCATCTTACATGGCCCAAACTTCTTGAACTTTAACTTATGGTAGGCACCTTAGGAAACCTCTCTTTCCTCAAGGAAACCAACACCAACACCTAGTTCCTTTCTTTAAATTCCTTAATACGCCTATGTTGATTAGATGCATTCGTATATATTGCATTGTTAGCTTTCAATGCATCTTGAACTTCCTTATGAATGCCACAAATGTGTTTAGCAAAATCTTTCCCATCATTGGTCACCCTAGCTGCTTATGGTAAAGGCATTAAGTCAAGCACATATTGGGGTTTAAGGCCATAAGCAACCTCAAAAGGTCCCTTCTTAATAGTTTGATTAATTGAATTATTGTAAGCAAACTCAGCTTGCAGAATAATTGAATGCCAACCCTTCACATGATTCCTAACCAAACTCCTTAGCAAGTTCCCAAACTACGATTAACTGCCTTAGCTTAACCATCTGTTTGAGGATGACATGTACTGAAATACTTTAAATATATTCCTTATTTATGCCACAGAGTCCTCCAGAAATACCCCAAAAACTTGATGTCTCTATAAAAAACAATAGATGTTGGTGCCAATTGCAAATGCACCACTTCCTTAAAAATAAATAAATAATGTGAGAGGCATCTTTTGTTTTAAAATAAGGACTGGAATGGGTCATCTTAGAGAATCTATCTACTACTACAAAGATAGAGTGATATCCCTTTCAAGTCTTAGACAAACCCAACATAAAATCCACACTCAAATGAATCCAAGGCAAATTCGGTTCTAGTAACAGAGTATACAGCTCGATATTTTGAGAACTTCCCTTACCAAATTGACAAACAGCACATCGCCTTACAAACTTGCTCACATCTATGAACAT
The DNA here is from genome assembly GCA_038382065.1 of Adansonia grandidieri. Classification (NCBI taxonomy): domain Eukaryota; kingdom Viridiplantae; phylum Streptophyta; class Magnoliopsida; order Malvales; family Malvaceae; genus Adansonia; species Adansonia grandidieri. The sequence goes on along the minus strand of JBBYHK010503554.1, from coordinate 9,077 downwards.
ATAAGGCCAAAAATAGCGATCTACTACCAAAGCATTGTTTTGTCTCAACCAAAATGCCCACCTAATCCATTCATATGAAGCTTTTCTATGATTTATTCTCGAAATGATCCTTCAGGAATGCATAACTGGTTGCCCTTGAATAGATACCCTTCATGCCATTTGTAAGGCAAGTTATCTACAGTTTCTAGTCCTTATAAATCTTTCATCACTTGATTGAAATAAGGATCTATTTGATATTGATTTTTTAACTCCTTAAATGTAACAACTTGAAAACTTATTAAAGTTAAAGATTGTTTATCAAGGCATCCGTAACCACATTCGTTTATTCTATTTTATACTTTAGAGAAAAATTAAACTCAACCAAAAAAGAACTCCATTTAGAATGATGACCATTGAGTTTTTTTTGAGAGCTCAAATACTTTAATGCTTGATGAAATGTATAAATAATAAACTCCTTATAAGCCAAACAATGTTGCCAGTGTTGGATAACTCAAACCAAGGCATAGAACTATAAATCTAAGTAGAGTTTTTATGCTTAGCATTAGATAACTTCTCACTAAAAAAATTCAAAGGCTTCTTAACTAAGAACAGCCCTAATACCCTTTTAAGAAGTATCAGATTCAACAACAAAAAGTTTATTAAAATCTAGTAGTGTAAAAATATGTGCTTTGGTCTATAGAACCTTTATGCATTCAAAAGCCTTTTGGGTAGAATTTGTCCACTCAAAAATATCAATCTTTAAAATTTCAATCATAGGACTCATAACAGCACTAGAATTTCTTATAAACCTTCTAAATAAATGAAGCTAACCTATGGAAACTTCTAACTTCTTTAAAAGACAATGGTGCTGGCCAGTCCTTGATCACTTGAATCTATCCACGATCTGGTTTCACCTTTTCTTTAGAATAATGAACCTTAAAATCATAACCTTATTTTACAAAATGGGCAATTAATAAAATTCACAAAAAGCTTTTCTTTTTGCAATACCTTTAAAACTTAGCATAAGTGCTGCAAATGCTCTTCCTTATTTTGACTATAAATTAAAATAGCATCAAACTACATAAGAATAAAAGATTGCAAGAATGGTTTATGTACCTTGGTCATAGCTTGCATTAATATACTAAGGGCATTAAATAAACTTAAGTGTATTATTAGCTATTCATACAAGCCTTCAGGAGTCTTAAAAGGAATCTTCCATTGATCGCCCTCTTTCAATTAGATTTAATGATATCTGCCCCTTAAGTTAATTTTAGAAAATACCTTGGACCTTGCCAATTGATCAAGCATGTCCTCTAATTGAGGAATGCGAGACTGATAGTTGATCATAATCTTGTTTATGGCTCAGCTATCAACATACATCCACCAAAAGCCGTCTTTCTTAAAGGTAAGTAAAACTAGGCATGCACATGAACTTTTGCTTTTGAGCACTGATCCTTTCCTTATCAATTCCTCAACTTGTTTTTAAATCTCTAGCTATTGAGCTGGCGACATTTGACATGCTGGCAACTTTAGTAAAGATCTGCCAAGCACTAAATCGATAGCTGGTGGCATTACAATCTTTATCTTCACACCTAATACATGCCCTAAAAATACTTTTCCTCTTACAGTCCTCTCTATCATTTTGGCAAGTTATAGTTATTATCCTCTTGATAATCAAAGATCCTCGTTTTTTACGTATGCATCATAGACTGTATTGGATTATTCTTGATCTTAATCATCAAGTCAACCAAATTCACCTTTGTTTTAGGCAATTATAAGAAGCATGCCCCCTTTTTCCCTAATTAAAACATCTAATTTGAGATCTCTTACTTACCTTACTAAGGTTGGGTTGCGTACGACTCTGTATTTTTTTCTTTTGTCAACCTTCTTGGGTCCTACAATATTCCCCCACTAACTTTGGTGGTTGAAGAACTGACTTTTACTGTTAAAAGTGTTTTAAAAAGAGTTAATCATTTTATCAAATAGAGGCTTCCTTGTACCATAATGCAATAACTATTTTTCAAGTTGTAAGGCACATTGGCACGTATCCTCCAAGTTGAATATACGAACCAACCTTAGCTCATCTCTAATACCTTGACCTAAACTAGCAATATAACAAGAGGTTAGTTGCTTGTTAATCTCCCTAATTCCCATTCTAATAGGCAAGTTATTGAAATCAGAGGAGTAGTTTTGAACCATTCTTCCATTTTGCCTAAACAAATGACTTATATAATTCCATGGTGTAATCTAGTGGCAAAAACTACGTTGGCAATTTTCCTTTCATGTGTTTCCAACTGCTAATTTTTTGCTTCTTTTAACGTGCACACTGTTCTTCAACTCTATTGCATTGTTGAAATGCTGCACTCTTTAACTCCAGTTTTTAAAAAAGGTACTTTCTTAGGCTCAACCATAGGTTTCCACTTAAAGTAATTCTCGACCGTGGCTTCCTAGTCTAATTAATCTTTTGTATGTAACTCTCCGTGGAGGTCATCCACTTAGATCTTCGCTCCTCCACCAATTAACTCTTGAGCATGCAAAAGTCGATTTTTCAGTTTGTCTCATGCAAAGTTTGCAGATCCAACATTATGTAAAGGGTTCTCAAGACCTCTTTCATTCGAAAACTCTTCAAGACCACTTTTTGACAAGTCAAAAAGGTTGTGGTCTCCTTCTGGTATCACCATTGGGCTCCCACATGTCTTTATTATTACAAAGCTTATACAGCTTGTGACAAATCCTCTACAATGCACCTTAACTCAATCAATTTCATTTGTTGTTCCTGGTTCTCTCTTCCACAGCTTCTCGCATGTCCTATGATAGTTTTGATACCAATTTGAAGTAGAGTAAGAAAGATGGGAATAACTAGAGAACGAAAAGAATTGAGAGTGAGAGAAAAATAGATGCTGTAAAGATTTAGGTTCTGAATATAAACCTTTTGATAGAAAAAATAAGAAAATATAATCGAATACATTGCAACAGCAACCTAAGTGCATAAAAATAAGCCTAGATCTCATACTCTTACAAGACTTTTTATTCTTAATAGAATACTAGTTAAACTTAACCATAAAACTTATCTTAAGTAAAATAAAAACTTTTATCCTAAACAACATCTAAATAAACTAAACTTTATTCTAACATAATTTTAAATGAAATAGAACTCTTAGTTATTGATGCTCCTGCATCACTTTATGTGTCATGGCTAAATTTTGGATCAAAAGGATTTTTTTCCTTTATTTTGATTAGAATATTTATTAGATATAATTTTACTATTTCATTTTCATTTTATTTTTGCTTTTAAGATATTTTTTCTTTCTTTTTTCTTCTCAATGATTGGTATAATTTAGAAAAGTCTAAAAGTGTGAAGGCATTTCGATGTTGGGAGTTTGATGATTGCATTGAAAAGGTGGAATCCTCCCAAGGTATGCCACCAAAGAAAAGATAGAAATATTCTCGATGGGGAGATGCCATCCTTCATGCACTTGAACCTGAGAAGGAATTGTTGAAGAAAACAAGGAACTTTGGATAGACCTCATACTACAAGAAGCAAATTATCAGGTTCTGCTAACAAGGATTCTAGAGGTTCAGATAGTAGTAACGAAAACCTAGGAGCCCAAATTAAATCAATCCAGGAGTCAAGACACTTTCATTAAGGTCAAGACCGTGAACAGCCCTATACATTTGCAAAAATACCAAGTCGAAAATCAGCCAAGTAGAAAAAATATTATGCTAAAATCATACCCCTGATGAGAGGATTGCATGACTTGGGGCTCGAGACTATATGTACAAAGCAAAAGCTACATTTTTTGGTGCTTTGGATGTTGGTGACATTCTATCTTCTTCCAACAGGGTTTCTAGCATGGGAAAAGTCATTCACAATAATGGTAAATCTTCATTAGATGGAAGAAAATATTACATATAGTTTTACTATGCAGTTTTTCATCAAGAGATGTGATAAGATGCTCTTTTTTGTTCAAGTATTATAGAGAAGTGCAAAATTAAAGGCCCCTTATTTTTTTTTTTTTTGCAACCTAATTTTGGTGTTTCTCTACTTCTATTTCAAGACAAAAGCAGATGGAATATGTTTTCCGAGCAAGAAAGAGCAGATGCATGTATTTGACAGCTGAATAATTAAATGCTTTGGATTATAAAGAAATTCCTCTAAACTAGATTGAGATGTTTCCCGCCTGTTTCCTAAAATATGATTCTTATCCTTTTCCCAGTCACCTGATTGAAGATAATACTAGAAAGTTCTTGGTAAATCGTGAATCTTTTTCTTTTGAATTAAATTCCTCTGAATTTGAGTCAGAGTTTGATTCTTTGGGACCAAACCAGATATGAATGAGGATATCATTTCACACTCAGGTTAAATTTTCTTAGTCTTAACTCTAGTTTCATGCATTATATTGGAGAAGATTACCTTGTATTTGTACATTTAGGATTATGCATACCTTGCAGACTTGCAAGTTATCTTTTGCAGTTACTTGTTTATCTTGAATACTTTATGTTGCACGTGCTACTCTGTGTACACCATTAATGGTATTTAATCCTAAATATACTTAGCTCAATGAGATTTCCCTTTTCAAATTATTGATTTTGAAACAATCTTGAGCTGGTTTACAGTATATCCTACTATGTTCTTTGAGTCTTACGTTGTGGTTAAAAAAGGGAATTTATATCTTGTTAAACAACAACAACCTGGAGTTGTGATTCTGTTTTCTTATGACGTGTCTATGTTATCAACTGAAATAAACTTTGATATTAATGGGCTATTTTTGGGAAGAATTCTACTGGCTTAGTGCCACCTATTATAAATAAATTGCTAGATAAACTAATGATAGTCATGAGAAAAAAAAAATGAGAATAAGTGATCTATAGTGGTAATAGGAAGAGATGGGAAAGATAAAAAAGAGATACAATAAAGAGAAAGTAGGTAATGGTAATTGTTTGTAGAGAATGGTTGTTTTTGCAGCTACATGAGAAATTAAAGTTTCTCCTTTTGTTTTCGTTTCTTAAATTCTCCATTGTAGTGGCAGAGCCAAGTTATATTAAGTTTGGTTACCAATATAAAACATATGCATAAAAACAATATCAATTAGAGTTTCTTAATATATATATATATATATATATATATAATCTTTTGAAGGTTTAATTTGCGAGATTAAAGTATAGGAATTAAAAGCCTTTTTGGGGAGGGGGGAGCAGAAGAGTGGGAAGTGCATGGCTTGTTATGGTTCCTAACTACCCTACCCTTTTGGTTAACTGAGGAATTTGGTGTTTAGTTAGGAAAATATAATGGCCTGTCTAATTGTTGGTGGTAATCGATTTATTATTCTTTCCTATTTTCCCTATTTAGGTGCTACTGTATGTATGGATTCTTGATTGGGTGCATTTCAAAGAGCTCACGCGCTGGTAGGTGGAAGCATCGACCAGGAAGAGTCAGATATTTTCACTTTTATTCTCATGACCATCTTTCTGTGAATATCCAAATGACGGCGGAAGGGGAAGAATAATAGATGGAATCTAGGATCCATGGATGCTACTGAGATACAAGGTCATGATGGATCTGTTCATTCGATATATCATGAAGAAAACGGGACTTTCAGAAGAAAGTCATCAGGTTTGAGTTTAATAGATCATGATTTTAACGATAATGTTGATATGGCTAGTTTAAATGCAAAAGATTTCAGGACACAAATGATTGGTTTTGACAATAAAGTATATTTTTGTACACAAAGGGATTATAGAAATAGTTTCAATCATAACATCATTGGTTGGGAATGCATGCTTTGGGAGAACGATGCTATTGTGAAAAGAGTGGGGGACAACAATTTGCAGCACTTTGATCCTATATTTGTTGCCCAGCGTCATTTTAGTGGGAAGAAAAGATTTATGTTGATAGATGTGGATTTAAAATTGCAAGCGAGTGTTGTCTAAATTAATCATGCAAGTACACATATCACAACAAGTAATACGATGATCAACTAGAGTTTCGATCCCACAATAAATTGATATTAAATTTGTTAAGTACTAAAATTAAAACGACTATCTTATTCAAATAAACAATTATAAATTATAAATTAAAACTAAATAATAATAATAATAATAATAATAATAATAATAAATAAAAAAATAAATAATAAAAGCCTAGAATTATAGTTTCTGTCAACATTTCATTTGAATAAAACCCTCCTCTCTTAATTTGATTAATGGCAATTAGTTGTTAACTTAGATTTCTAATTTACTTATATAAGTGTTTTCCGATGATCTTATAAAAATATTACTCTTAACCAATTTACTATATTCCTGTGCAGATTGAATTAGAAGAAACTTATTAAGCTTAAACTCTAATTTGGTTACATATGGCATGCTTGTATATTCTTATCTAACATGCAGATCAATTCATCCTAATAAATGAATATGAAACATATGTTATTTAATCCAAGTCTAGACACAAAATTCCCTTTTTCAAATTCATTAAGGTTACTCAATTAATCGAATTGGTGATCAAGCAATTAGAAACAATAAGAACAAAATTGAACAAACAACTTAAATATCATTAAATTAGGAAAAAAAAATAAAATAATCCAAATTACATGTTGAATTTCATTATAACCCTCAAAAAATAAATTTAATTCGTAGTAAATAATAAAAATATAGAACCAAGAAGTTTCGCCATCATAAATAATACAAGAAAGAAAACAAGAGTAAAGGGAAAGAAAAAACTAAGAATTATCAGGTCTTCAGTCTTCAGGCTTCTCCAAAATCTTTCTAACTTTTTGAATATTATGATGGCTTCTCTTTTCTCCAAAAAAACTAGAGAAAAATAAAGCTATAGAGGATATAGGATATCTCTAAAATAATTCTAAGAGTCTTATTTATAGGTAAAACCCTAAAGGAAAGAAACATAGTTTTAAGTAGCTTAAACATATTATTTTTAAAATTGATCAAACTTAATCATTTTGCTTGATTGAGTCTAATTTACTTCTTAATTAAATTGTTGCACTTTTGAAAACTCTTTTTGGTTTTGACTTATAAAAATATTAAACACATTTAAATAACTAAGTAATTAAAAAACTAAAGAAAGTAAATAATACTAAATTAAAAAACTACTAAAAATAAATAAAATTTAATTAAAAATCTCTTTGACTTAGCTAACTTTATGCACATAATAAGACTAAATAATTTTATTTTATAGAGTTATTAGTAAGCTATCAGAAAGAACTTGTGCCTATTGTTTCATTTATGAGCAAGTTGGATGGCAAGGCAATAATAGGGCATCCCATTCAAATTGAAGCCCTAGAAGACAGTTCTACGTAGACACTTCTTCCCACTATGGCTATTTCAGTAATGGACTAATTAACCATGATGGAATTACTTCACTTCCGCCAGCAAGGAAGACCGCCAAGGGGACCAATTTTAGGGTCCCACGTCCTCACCCACCATTTGTATCGAGTATTTATGAAGCTGATGAATAACATTCGTTGGATCATGAAGAAAACCACCTTTCAAGAAAAAAATGTAGGAAGTTATGATTATAAGCCTGGCCTGGTTGAAAAGAGCATCTCTTATGTTCCGCATTCTCCTACTGACGGGAACTTCCATAGAAAGTTACAAAAGAAAGTATGCTTATCTTCTGGCCGGAAAACAAGAACTCTTTCATCAATAGGTATAGAACATAATCTCAGGTCTAAGCCTATACATGATAGCGAAAACTGTCCAATGGATGGATTAATCGAACCAGAGTCATCTGGACCCACACCAGTGGCTTGCGTACATGTCAAACTAGTATTTAGTAAGTTACTCGAAAAGATCAATCGGCCACCATCAAAAGCAGCTAGTAAAGCAATTCTCTCCGCTAGCCATGCAGTAAGAGATCTGCCATAACTACCTTGTACATTGATACAACAAAACATTAAATACAGTCAGCAATACAAGCATTGCTATTTTCCTCTTTTTGATGAGAAAGCATTCCCACCAACCCTACATTGTCAGCATTGTCAAGGTACGCTGCCCATTTTATTTCCTACAATTAGATCATTCAGGTAATCAGCATAGAAATTCAGTTATATATCATGAACATATCCATTGCTTGTAGTATTTTTAGGATTTCACGTTTACTTGACATCTGTTCCTGGGGAATCAATGGAAGAAATTGAAATTTATTGTCAGGTAGCATAACAGTTAATGAGAAATTGTGCCAGAAGTAGGCAGTTTGGAATTTGCATGAAACGTGTACATTTGCTTTCCTCAGGTTAACCTATTCCATTTATACCCCGGTTTTGTACTCTTATTTTAGAAGTCAGGAAATGAATGTCTGGTTTTACCATTGTAAGTAGTTGGAATATGTTATTTACTTTTTTTTTCCCCTTCTCTTTTACCATTCTTTTTGAGATGTGTACATCTTATTGTATTGCAACATGCCTTATCTATGTGGGCATAGGTTTCGCACAATGTCCCATTTGTTTGTATCAAAATATAAATTTGAATTCCAAGCAATGAATACTTTGTAATTCCGTAATTACTCTTGATTTGTTGAATTTCATAGAATGGATACTTTGTAAAGTATGATGAATATAGTTTGGCAATGCTTGTTTATTAAGCAGATATGACCCAAGCTTGTTCTTCTGAATATTACGGTTTAGACCTAATAATTTTGAACACAAAAATAACATAGTATGAAAAAAGATAAAAATAGAACATGGCATGAAATATAATACTATATGAACAAATAACACAAACATATATAAACATATAAATGGATTAATATTTATATAATATGAATTATTAATGTAAAAAAATTTATTATAAATATATAACACTTTAAATACTATTATAATATAAAAAAATAGCATAGATATTATATGAATACATGCATCGAGTGCTGGCTTGCCTCTTCTCAAGTTTGTATTATAATTAAGTGAACGAGTTTATATCGGGGAATCTTCAATGAATTGCTTACAAAGCAACGCATCCAGCCAAGACAAAGTCTCATTTACAATATAAGAAGACCTCTTGGCTACCCAGACCTCGTCTCCTCCAAACCCCCCACAGAAAAAGAAAGAAGATATTCAATAAAGCTTGATACTGAATCCATAACAATA